>JARYGA010050496.1:0-42708 GCA_030545235.1 Helianthus tuberosus | reverse complement strand
CCGGATCAGAATCTGATGATTTTCTGCACGAAAATGTGTGATAGATCAGTGCAATCGAGCTCCTGCTCTGATATCACTTGTAGGACCGGTTTTGACTCTGAAACGATTGCGAAACGAACGTCTGACGTGCGGAATCCGTACACGAACGCGACCTAACACACACGATGTAATATAAACGTGATTCTATTAGAAATCTAACAAGAACAAGCACCTTGAATCACTTTCTCTCTCTAGATTCTCTCTCTAGATCTAGAGCTCTCTAAAACACAAATGAGCAAAAAGTCTCTAATCTAAACATAAAGCTTCTATTTATAGGCCTTGGCTTTTAATGAGATTTCTCATTAATTACAATATTGCCACCTTGCCTTTTCTCTAGATATTACATCATAACGACTCGTTTTCTTCTGTTTCTCGCTACTGCTCGGATTGACGAAGGCTATAGACATAAATGCACTAACAAATTTTTCATCAGAAAAGTCTCTTGACAACTGGGAAGTCTGATAAATTCAACAGAAAAGAACATTTGGAAACATGGCTATAAGCCAGACCTAAAGAAACTTATAACTAACTAAAACTTTTGAAATAAGTTTCTTTCAAAATATTTTTTTCTGAGGATTGGAACAAGCTGTATAACAAACACTTCCTGAAAATCAGAACAATGGTGCGGAGTTCAGAATTGCAATGTAAGTAAAATTTCAAAACTCTACGTATTCCCTCTCATCTAAAAAAAATCGTTGATTCAATCTCTACATATATGAATCAAATACATTCTGATGAAATATATCCACATCTAAAAGTTTTATTCAAAGATTTTCTGATATATATCATTAAAAGAAAAACTTGGGAAAATGCACAATCTCAGAAGGGTTTTTATTGGACATTTTTTAAACAAAAGGGGTCCCACATAGAGAAGATGTGCAAGTTGGACATTGGTGTTTATCTGCTAAATCCTTGGAATCTCTGATTTTCATTAAAAGATTTATATTAAATTAGAGATAATCCAAAGGTTTTTCAAAAACAGTTGTTTCCTAAACGGATTAAAACATCATTAAGGTGTCATTAACCACCTTGAATACAAACAACCCACGAAAAACACTCAAAGATCTCTGTCTCAATACACTATAAATACCTCATTAAAAAACAGAGACATCCATCTTCAACCTTCAAACTCAAAACCCTAAAACCCTTTTCCGAAACAAAAACCCCAATTCTCAATGGCAGCTATCAACATCAATATACCACCAGTTGAACACTCTGTTCCTTTCATCACCGAAGCTGAATTTCTTCCATTAAAGAGCAACAATGAAGCAATGAACGACAACATTGAAGAAGATGATATAAAGTGTCAAATCCTAATTGAATTTCTGATCAGATGCCTGATAGCTCAATCTCTCGCAAAGACAAGAGAGGTACCAGAAAAACTCATACAACAAGTTGTAAAAACTCTCAAAGTCTCAAATCAAATCGAGCTAACAACATATGTGTGGGGAGATATCTTCATTACAATCTCACCGGAGAAAATAAGGGAATGTTTGGAACTACCCTTAAGCCAAAGCTATGAAGAAGCACCAGAAAAGGAAGATATGTTTTCACTACTTGATGTTGTAATGGGTTACAAGACAAAGATTTCAAAAATCAGTGAATTCAAGAGGAATAAGCTACCTGCCTTCTGGCAAGTGTTAATGGAAATTCTGAACAAGTGTTTATCATCAAAATTGGAGGTACAGATCAGATAAATATGAATGTTCTGAAAATCATGTTCAGTCTCATAAGTGGGTTGAATATTGATTTTGGAACAGAAATATTTAATCTGATCAGAAGATCAATTCTGACTAATGCTGGAAGGATAGATTGATGCATTTTCCGAAAGGAACCTACACATTCCAGCATCAGAAAATATGTGGAGCACAAAAATTATGAGACCTTGGACAGCTGTAGTCTTGGAAGTCAGATTATGATGTGCCTGTTCTGTTAGAAAGAATGATGAATCTAATACCAGAAGATTCACCATACAGAGCAGAATACCTGAGGATGTTGAGCAAGAAGCCTAAGAACAAAGAAGTTTTTGATAGTGTGTCCCCCATGGAGCATGATGCACAAGAGTCAAGCACACCAAGAATGGAGCAGCAGGATGAATCAGATCCTCATCCAGCTGATGAAGATGTGAACATGGGTCCTGTGGCAGAAGAACATCATGCTGAAATCTCACATATGGGAGAAACAGGTGCACAACACTCTAAACTAAATATAGTTCATAATTCTGAGAGTGATTCTGATGATTCAATTCAAGGAAATTATGAAATTTCACAAAAAGGCACTGTTTCTTTAAGACAAGATGTGAGTGGAACCAAAAACCCATTGTTTGAATCAGATTCTGAGGAGGAAAATGTGGTGGCAACAGGTGGAGATCAGTCTACTGATCAAGGAAACCCGGATGAGAAAACTAAGAGTTTCTCAATAACTCATGGAGAACCTAAAAAGGTTCAAGGATATGAGGAAAACTAGAACTTGAATGTGTTTCAATTTTCTGGTGAGGGTATGGAGAATATGGAATATTTCCATCCTCTTAACCTCAGAATAGCAGAGAATGTGCTTTCTACTGGTGTTAGAGGTGGAACATCTGTTGTTCCTCCTATGATCCAAGGACATCAATCTATGTCAACTAAGCAACTACACAAGGAACTTGAAGACATAACTGCTATTTGTACTGAGAAAACAGCCACAGAAGATAAACTTGATCTGATATTGGAAGAAATCAGAAATCAAAGATCAGATATCAAAGTATTATCAGAAACTGTCATGGCAGTGCAGAAACAAACAGAAGACAACACTGCAGCCCTCAACAAACTACAAGAGTCATCAGAAAACAGAGAGAGCTTATCAGAATTCAAGAAAGCTCTCAAAGAACTGCAAGAAATCAAGAAACAGATGGCTGAGATTGCAAGTGCAGGGGAAAGCTCAAGTTTAGGAAGAATCCTTGAAGAAATTCAGTTCCTCAGAGCCAACAACAGCAGCATGGCTGAGGCTTTTGAGAAGCTGATGGTGGAATTGTCTGCACAGAAAGAACAAAATAAACTGGAATTTCAGAAAATGAAGAAACAAGAAGAATCAAATACTCAAACTCTTGTTGATGTTCATCTGTTTGTACAATATTGCCAGACTGGCAAAAGTTGATTTTCATGAGCTGAAAGCTCCAATTCTGCAAGAAAAACCAGCAGGAGAGTCAGAAACTCCTCAACAACAATTCAAACAATCAGAAGCCACTCAACAAGATCAAACCAAACAATCAGAAACTCTAAAACAGAAGCAACCCATGGGTCCTCCTCCTAGTAGACCAAAGTTACTCATGGGTCCTCCACCAAACATCCCAAAGTCAGAACAAATACACCTTAATCAGAAAAGATAATAGTGAACAAAAGGTTACTGATGGAAATCTGGCTAATGATATTCACCCAATGGGCATAGTGAAAATGAAGAATATCATTGATAAAGAGGAAAGTGGTTCAGTTGTGATCAGAAGAGCTCTTGACAGCATCAAAAGAACAAGAGCAAAATTGTATAAAAGGGCTGCACTGGCAGACTTTGATTTATGTATCAATTTTGAGTACAACAACAAAGTGCTAATACCTCCTCCTAACAACCCAATTCCAGCTGAAATCCCTTCTAAATTAGTGAGAACTGGAGCAATCTTTGACAAACCAGAAATGTGTGTAATCTTCAAAGATGCTCATGATTAGAAAGCTCTGTTTAGAATCATTGAAATATGCTGGTATTCAAATCAAACTCTAAAATATATAAAGAACTGCATGAATGAGAAACAAGAGCAACTCAAAAAGAAGGGAAAGAACAATGAACAACTGAGAAAAACAATTGAAGATTGCATTGAAAAGTGGATAGAATCCAGAGGATGGTACAAAGAACTTTACAAGGAAACTCAAAAGGTAATTGATTACAAGAAAAGGCTGAAACCAGGAGACAAATACAGAAGTGGAGTGAAGATCAATTAATGAATTGATGAGATTAATTTTTTTGTTTTTGGGAACAATATTTTATTTCTGTTTGTTTTGAACAATGGTTGGCTTGATTATGTCTTATGTTTCTGTTTTTAAGTTGTTTGAACTTTCCTTTCAAGGATTAGTTAAAAGTTGTTTGCAATAGATATATATAGTTCATTTTCTTATAATACTTAGGGGGAAACTGTTAGGAAACTTTATTTGTAAGTATTGAAGAAAATCATATTCAGCTTGATCTATGAAGAAGACAACAGTCCTGAAGATCACAACAAGAAGAAGAAGATCGGATAGGACAACTAAAATGAACAACATCTACTTCAAAGAATCACAAGTTGATCAAGAGATGAAAAAGATTATCAAAGAAGGTCATTCCTGATGGATCTGATGATATTTCTGATGAAATATCATCAATTTCTGATGATTCTGATCATCATATTTTCTGATGATTTGTTCACCAGAATTTCTGATGAAGTGGTTTATCAGAAATTCTGATGAATACCCCACTTGTCTAAAAATCAGCTCTATCCTGTCACAATAACCAAAGCAACTTGACATTATTAGATATCATGATTACAAAGGCAACTTGACTGTTGGATTCAATGAATATGTCAAATAGCTGCTTTATGCAGGAATTTTACATGAATAAACAAATGTTTATTCATGTATTCAGCCTTCTATAAATAGAAGGCTCACCAAGCAGAGAACAATGAGTTAAGCTTAGCATTCAATACATACTACAAAACTCCATTGCCCTCTCACCCTCAGAATTCAAGTATTCATTTGTAATAGATAATAATCTTACAATCACCTTGTAAATCATTTTTGTTTCAAAGTGATATAAACTTGATAATTCTGTAGGTCTTGTTTCTTGAAAGTCTGATTTCCATTTCCGCACAACTTTTTCACATATACTGAAATCACTTGCCATATTACGTGAAAAGAAGTTTTTAAGTCCAAACTGGGACCAACAATTGGTATTAGAGCAGATTGAATAAATCATTTTCAAACAATCAATCGCTTATCTTCTTTTCTCTAAATATGGCCAGCTTTCAATCATGGAATAATGCTTTTAACATTGGTTCTATGTCTAAACCTCCGATTCTGGTCAGAGAGGAATACCCCCAATGGAAAATCAGGATGGTCAATTTCCTTAATGGTCATGACCGAGCTCTGTTTCAATCCATTGAAAGAGGTCCACATATACCAATGACTGAAATACCAGCTATTCCAGCAACTGACCAATCACCTGCAATCCCTGCCTCCCGAGCTCCCAAAAGTGAAATACTTTGGAGCCCGGAAGACAAGGAAAAGGTGGCTGGGGATGAATGGGCAAAGTCACTTCTAATAATGGCTATCCCTAAAGACATATTTTCACAAGTTGATGCATGTGCATCAGCTAAGGAAACATGGGATCAGTTGGAAAATCTTTGTGAAGGAGGAGAAATGATGAAAAGAAACAAGTGAACAAACAACGTTTCCTCATATGAGAGGTTCAAAAGTTTACCTAATGAGAGATTAAATGAAACATATCAAAGATTTACAAAACTTTAAAACGAGCTAAAGAAATTTGGAATAACAAAATCAAATGATGAAAGAAACATAAAATTTCTAGATGCCTTACCTAGAGAATGGAGAAGTCTAACCATGACTTTATCCTCAACCTTAGAACTAGGCAATATGAGTCTTCATGACTTATACAGCATCCTGGTCCCCAGAGAGGAAGAAATATTTGAAGAAACCATTCAAAGAGGGGGATCTTCAGCTCTTATCTCAAACTCACAAATAACACCACCTACCAATGATCCACAACCTTCAAACAGTCAAAATCTTGAAATTTCTGATACATCATCAGATTTTTCAGCTTTTGCTGAAGCAATAGCACTGCTCACCAAAACATTTGAGCAGAGGTTGAGGGGAGGAGGCCAAAGATACCAGAGAAGTGACAGAGGGAGGATGGATAGAAGATCTAAGGAAGAAGGCATATCTAAGGATTAGGGAAAGGCTGAAGTTGTGTGTTACAAGTGCAAGCAGATTGGTCACTATGCATCAGAATGCAAGACCAAGAAGCTGAAGGATGTTGCTTATTATGAGAAGAAGCTAGAAGAGGCTAAGAAGCAGCAGCAAGTCAGTTTAATTGCAGGGACAGATACATGGCTATCTGATGATTCTTCTGATGAAGAAGAAGAAGAAATGGCTAATTTCTGCCTAATGGCACTTTCTGATGACCTACCAGAAACTTCAGGACAAAAGGTAAATTTAGATAATCTTGATCTTGAACACAAGCTAAACAAGCTTATGTCAGATTTTCTAAATCTGCAAGAAAAGCAGCAATCAGATAGTAAAAAATCTGATGAGTTGCAGAGGACCATGAATAAAATCATACTTGAAAACCAATTACTAATAGAAGAAAGTTTAGATCACAGAGCTAAAATCGAGTTCTATGAAAATGAAAGAAAAGATCTTTACAAGAAAATTAATGATAAAGAAATAAACCTAAAAGGTTTTTAACAAGCCAAGGAATTCATAAACTTCATTGAGTCCACACCAAAGAACAAAGGATAGGGTTTGGGATATGTAAAAACAAGAGAAAGCAAACCCACTGTCTTTGTAAAAGCAACCCATCAGATTTCTGATAAATTTTTATCAGAATCTGATTCTGAATCATGCAAATCAACCTGTTCTGAATACTCTTTTGAAAAACCCAACTTCAAAGCAAAAATAAGTGAATGCAAACAAAAATCTTTAAATACTCCAAAAGCAGTTCACTCATCTTTTCAAAATTATCCACTCATTCCATCACAAGAAAGAATATCAGAAAATTCTGATAAAGAACTTTGTATATGTGTTGACATATTGAAGCTTGTTCAACACCATCTCCAAAAGAATAATGAAAAATCTGTTTATGGCTTAGCATATAACAGATATTCTGATGAAAGGCCATCAAGAGAAAATAATCTGATTAAAATCTCATCAGAAAGAGTACCCAAGCAAGTCTGGGTACCAAAAACCCTAATTTTTCCATTTCAGGACCATCATGTGCAGCAGATCTGGTACTGCGATTCAGGAAGCTCCAAGCACATGACTGGGGACAGGAGCTTACTCAGCAACTTTGTTTCAAAGCTGGGTAAAATGGTAAATGGAGTAAAAGGGAGGATCATGTGATATGGATGCATAAGGTATGGATGCTTGACCATAGAGAAAGTAGCCTATGTTGAAGGCTTAAAGTACAATCTGCTAAGCCGTGGTCAATTTTGTGATAAAGGTTTTCAGGTAACCTTTTTACCAGAAAAATGCTTGTTAATAGGGATGGATGATAATAAAATTTATTTAAGTGGAAAAATGATAAGGCAATCAATTTACTACTTTAATTTCAAAGAAGAAAATGAACATCCAAAATTATGTTTATTTTCAAAAATCAACAAGGGTAGTAGTTGGTTATGGCATAAGATGTTAGCCCACTTAAATTTCAAAAACCTAAGCAAATTAGCAAGCAAGGGCCTAGTAAAAGGATTATCTTTTATATCCTCAAAGAAGGATAAAATTTGTGAAGCTTGTGAGATGGGAAAATCCAAAAGAAGCTGATGCGTGTGAAGTGTTATATATATTAGGTGTATATTTTAAGCCCCTTTAACACTTATTTTTAGCCAAGTTTTAAATTTATAAAACACGATATTTTACTAACACTAAACACACATATGGGCAAGTGCACCCATCGTGAGCGTAGTATAGTGTTGGCAAGATACCGAGGTCGTCCAAGGACACAAGAGCTTTTAGTACCGGTTTATCCTCAACGTCTAATCAAATCAAAAGGTTTAGAAAAATGTTTTAAACTAAGAAAAATAAAAACTAACTAAGATGCTGAAAATAAAAATAAAAATAAAACAGATAGACAAGATGAATCACTTGGCTCCGACTCGTATCTAGTGTAACCTTTGATTATTTCTGCACTTTTGCACTTATTTAAGAGATTATCTTAGTTATTGTAGTAGGCCCCTCTTTTGAAGGTGACGTTACCCTCACCCCAGTAGTTTGAGTCAGCAAGGATACAATCCTAAAAGGGTGGATTATTGGAAGATAATTAATTAAGTTATTAATGCAAATTATGGTAGGCCCCTCTTTTGGAGGTGACGTTACCCTCGACTAAGTAGTCTGAGTCAGCAGGGATACAGTCCTAAATAGCCGGGTTATAGTATTAATAGTAGTTAACTTATGAGGGGATCAAAGAGTTTGGACCCCCGCCATCCAATACCATTAAGCATTGAAGGAGGTCCTACTAAATTTGACCCAGGTCCATTGCAGGACCTCTAAACGCTGAACAATGGCAAGACCTTTACCAAACTGTTCCCTTAACCCCCGACCAGGTAGCCAACATACCTCCATATAGACCGTGGAGATATGAATGGTGAAAATCTTTTATTTTATATAGACAGTAAAATAATGCCAAGACACCACGGACAAACGATAAGGAAAGATCACCTTCAACATAAGCAACTAGTTATTAAAGTCATTAATACAAAACCAAGTAAAAAGTGCGAAAAGATTAGAAATAAAAAGTATTACACTAGACACTTTGTCTTCACCAAGTGATGTAAGAGACTTAGGCAAACATGGCCTTGATTGTCAAGAACTCTTACGATCAATCTTGGATCCCGAGACGACTCACACACTCTATGATGGTGGTGGATGATGGTGTTATGGTGGTGGTGGGTGGTGGGTGAAGTGTGAGAGAGGTGGTTTGCCAAGGGATGGTTTGAACTTGAGCCAAGCACTCCTATTTATAGGCTGAACAGAAGCCTGGACACGGCCCCGTGTCCACCCTTTTCTCTTTCTTCATTAATTGCTCTTGTCCGCATTAGTTGACCACGCCCTCGTGTCCGCTGGGCACGGCCCCGTGTGCAGAAGCATATATGTACTATCAGATTTGGCAAGATTCTGCGTATCTTCGCGTTGACCACGGCCCCGTGTCCGCTGGGCACGGTCCCGTGGTGGGCAATAGAAGCTTCTACAGGTTTGTCTTTTGTGCCAGGGCTGACCATCCTGGAAACGGCCCCGTGTTGAGCTGGGCATGCCCCGTGCTGAGCTGGGCACGCCCCGTGCTTAGCTGGGCACGCCCCGTGCTGAGCTGGGCATAGCCCCATGCTCAGTTTTCTTCTTGTTTTTGCTTTGGGAGTTGTTGTTGAGGGGTTGGGCATGCCACATTTCTTCGTTTTCTTTGTATTTATGTTGGTTTTGGCTGTATATTTGTTCCTTTTGTTCGTTTAAGCTCATTTGACCCTGTAAATTCAAAAGGAAGACAAAAACACACTTTTTCCAACATTAGTACTAAAAAAGGGTTAGTTTTATGTCTTATTTGATGTAATTTATATGTTACATTTTACACACATCAGAAGCTCACACAAATCAATTTATGAGTCTCCTATTACACAAAATTTGGAACTTTTACATATGGATTTGTGTGGACCCATAAGTACAGAAAGCTTTTCTGGAAAGAAATACATACTAGTAATAGTAGATGATTTCTCCAGGTACACATGGGTATAATTCTTAAGGAAGAAAAGTGAAACTTCTGATCTGATCATTAATTTTATCAGAAAAATTGAAAATCTGTTAAAACTAACAGTCAGAAGAATCAGATCAGATAATGGGACAGAATTTAAGAATTCAAAGATTGAGAACTATCTTGTAAGTAAAGGAATTTTTCATGACTTTTCTTCTCCTAGAACACCTCAACAGAATGGGGTGATTGAAAGAAAAAATAGAACCTTAGTAGAAGCTGTGACAACCCGATGTAACCTATACGAACTTTATATGACAAGTTAACGTATAATTTATATTGAGTATTTAGGAGTTGTTTATGAAATGTTAAATGTTTGTACGAGATATATGAAATGTTAAATGTTTGTACGTGATACATGAATGTCGTTGGTAATATAAATTGGTCGCATAAAGGTTCAGGTCACACACTTTATTCTTAATCGCACATCTATAACTTGGGCCAAACACTCTCTCCTTTTAAACTAAGCTATCCTCGGCCCCAGCTTCCCTTGGCCCAAAGCCAAGCCCAATCCTTTTAAATTAAAGGAAGTGTACGTACACATGGGGGGGGGGGGGGTACACGGCTTCATTGTTTTAACAACACACAAGAATAACAAACCCTTGTTCCTTCTAGTCGATGATCATCAGCCTCCCCTTTCCGAAGTCTCTTGTGCTCGAACACCCCTCTCCTCCTCTCGGTTAGTGATGTTATATCTGTTTTGATTCTGTTAATAGTGTTTGATTATGTACAACTTGTTAATGGCTTGTATACGTAATCATAAATTGTGTAGGGAAAGGAAACGAAAATACACATGTTGTGATGTAAACAGACTAGATGTAATCTGCTAGGGATCTCGGTGTTGATTGATGTCGATAATTAGGGTTATATGAAGTAAGGATTTAGTTGCTACTGTTCATGATTGGGATTTTTAATTGCTTAATTGTGTAATGGTCATGATTATCGTGTTAGAAACATGTGTTATTATGAGGTAGGGGTGCTAAACGGGTCATGTTCGCGGGTTGGCGGGTTCAACCCGACCCGAACTCGAAAATTTTATACAAACCCAAACCCGACACGAACCCGAAAATTTTGTCATACTAATGAACCCGAACCCGACCCGAATATTCGTGGGTTGATAATATGAGTGACAATTGTGATTATAATATATGTGAATTTGAATTGATAACATACACACCCACTTTGGATTGTTGAGGTAAACTGCTACATATAAATCGGGATGGGCCAGATGTGAATAATGGGCTGCGTGAACTAGAGACCAATGGGCTGCATGATGTGATTAGTGTGCTGGCCGAGTGAAACTGTTGATGTAGTGGGCCACGCTACATTGGTTTGGGCTGGGTAAAAACAACGGGTCACACACACCTGGTTTGGCCCGAAAGGAGTACTTGGCTATGTAGTTGATCACATATTTAGTCGGGCCAGAAACCAGTTGGGCCGCACACAACCAGGAACGCCGTAATGAGCTGCCAAGTGGTTGTTAGTTTAGTATACTTGTCATACGAAATTAATTGTGACTTAAATTGCTTATTGTGTATTGGGTGAACTTGCATGTTTACCCGAATATAAATCGAACTATTTGATTGTGCCATTGGAAAATACGAACTTGTAACGTAAGTATGTTTATGGCTCGTACACTTGCTGAGATAGGAGTGATGATATATGTTGTACTTGTTTGCTAGTTGTGTGATGTGTGACAACATGAGTGGTGCAATGTGAATATAAACTGATGGTTGTTGGTAAACAATGATAGGACGTGTTTGACCGACTGTTAAGCAAGTAATTAATCTTACCGAGCAAACCAAAGGTGAGTTCATCTTGAGCATGCGTCCCGGTGGTTGGGACAGTCTTTGGGTATCCCTGAGAGGGATGGGTTTTTGGGTAAATCACTGGGTATTCCCGAGAGGAATACAACTCTTGATTAAAACGTGAATGTTAGATAATACACCTTTCCTATCGCTTTAAGTCCCATCTTATACCGAATAGTTACCGGAGAGGTAACGGGGTTATTAGTTAATAGCGCTATTAGGTTTGACACCCTCACACCGTACCGGGGAGGACGGGAGTGAACTAATTACCTTAAATCATGACCAATGCTTTGATAGGGGCATTGGGGACGGGCAAACAAACTGAAGCCATCTTGTACGGTACTCGGGTTATTATCTACATTACATGCTATGAACTGGAATAAACACTTGGTAACTGACATTTTCACAAACTATGAACTCACCAGCGTTGTCTGATACACTTGTTGCATGCTCGCAGGTCCTTAGATGTCTTGGAATTGGAACTTGCTGTCTGGAGTAGCAGGAGTGGTCATGGGTCGACTGGAAGGATTCATGTGATTGAATTATTGATACTATACGTTGGTTTCGAAACAGTTTAACTTTGGTTTATTAAATTGCTTCCGCTTAACATGTTGGTTTTCATTTAAACTTGTGGATGGTTTATTAGTGGCTCGTTGTTGGTACGTCACACGCCTAGCAGGGACATTCCCTAGGTGGTATTTTGGGGGTGTGATAGAAGCTGCCAGAACAATGCTTACTTATGCTAAAATGCCCACTCATTTTTGGGGAGAAGCAATAGCAAATGCATGTTTTACCCAAAACAGAACCATAATCAACAAAAGGCTCAACAAAACACCATACAACATTATCAATGGAAGAATTCCAAGTGTAAATTTTTTACATACATTTGGTTGTAGATGTTTTGTCTTCAATGATTTTGAAAGCCTTGAGAAATTTTACAGAAAAGCAGAAAAGGGTATTTTTCTTGGTTATTCTTTGTCCTCAAAAGCTTGTAGATTTTTTATTCTAAATCAAGGACAATCAGAGAAAGTCTGTATGTTTCTTTTTGTGACTCATCAGAAACAGAGGTTTCTGATGAATACATGAAAGAAATAAACTTTTCTGACAAACAAGAAAATTATGAACATCTCTTTGAAATGATAACAGAAGATTTCTTAGAACATGATAAACCTTTTACAAACAAATCAATAGATAATTCATGTACTAACCCTGCAGAACAAATGGGAAGTGCATCAGAAATCTTGAATCAGAACAATGAAAATATGTCTGATAATCAAAATTCTGATACACTACATGCATCTGAGGCAACTGTTCAGGGGGAACTTCAAATCCATCCGAACCAACAACTTTTCATAACAGGTTGAGATGGATTAAAGGACATGTTCATTCTGACATCATTGGTAATCCAGCAGATGGTGTAAGAACAAGATCTGCAACAGCACATGAGTGTGCATTCGCTGGGTTCTTAAGTAAAATAGAACCCAAGTCTGTCAAAGAAGCTCTAAATGACTCAGACTGGATTCATGCTATGCAATAAGAGCTGGATCAGTTTGAAAAGAGCAAGGTATGGGATCTGGTACCTAAGCCAAATGACAAATCAGTCATAGGCTCAAAATGGGTATTCAGAAATAAATCTGATGAAAATGGCATAATCACCAGGAACAAGGCAAGGTTAGTAGTCAAAGGTTATTGCAACAAGAGGGTATAGACTATGATGAAACCTTTGCACCAGTAGCTAGATTAGAAGCAGTGAGAATTTTTCTTGCTTTTGCTGCATCCAAAGATTTCAAAGTCTATCAAATGGATGTAAAATCTGCTTTCCAGAATGGAAGAATTGAGGAAGAAGTTTATGTGCATCAACCAGAAGGCTTTGTTGATCCAAAATTTCAAAATCATGTCTATAAATTAAACAAAGCCTTGTATGGTTTGAAGCAAGCTCCTAGAGCCTGGTATGAAACACTCTCAAACTTCTTACTCAATTCTGGGTTTACTATAGGTACTATTAACACAACACTTTTCCTCAAAACACACAAAGGTCACACTTTGTTAGTCCAGATATATTTTGATGACATTATATTTGGATCAACAAATGAAAGTTTCTGTAAAAAGTTTCAAAAGCTAATGACCAGCCACTTTGAAATGAGCATTTTTTGGGTAAAGGGTTTACCCCGGTGATTTTATATATCAAACAAATTAATACAATTACCCCCTAGTTCTCTTCGTGACATACCACAAAAGAGTAAACAATAAAAACACAACCAAACCCAAAACCAGACATAAACACTCAAAATGCTATGTCTTCAGTCCTCATCATAAAACTCTGCCCCATTAATATTCCACTCCTCCAAAAACTGCTTTACGTTGACCGTTGGTTTGTATTTGAAGGATAAAAGTTTTGTTCGAACCGTGCTTGTGATAACTTCTGCAAGCTGCTCCGGAGGTCGCAACCGATTACTGAAAAACCTGGCATTACGTTCACTCCATAACACATACGCGGTGGCAGCAACAACCAGTTTACTGGTTATCGACAAAACAGAGTTAGATTGAGCTCTCGGCATCAACCAACTAGCAATATTTTCCCATTTCTCTTGAACCGATTGCATACTAGCTTTTCCTCGGACCATAAACCACACTTGTTTCGAAAATGAGCATTGAAAGAAGAGGTGGTCATGTGTCTCTAAGCCCGCATAACACAATAAACAGCACATTTGGTTCATTGATCCATTAACAATTTGATTCCATTGTAAAATTCTGTCTTGAGTCCAGAGTTTCTTCTTGAAGATCAGCTAACATAAGAACGCATGCTTGGGAATATTAAATGACGACCAGACAATCCTTGACCACGGTTTTGGTTGATCACGAATTCGGATAGATTGCCACACCTCCTTAGATGTAAACGGAACCATGCTACCATCAATATTTCGCCACAAAATGCGATCCTGAGCAGTGGAAAGGAACATCGGTTGGAGCTGGAAAAGAACCGGATACAAATTCCTCCAAGCTTCCAGCCAATCCCACAAACCATGCTCAATAACATCCGCCACTTTAGACTTGAGACTAAAACCATACCTGGCCATTTGCCTCGGAGAAACTATATCATTAAGAGGACCTTCATGGCACCATCTATCAAACCATAGAAACGTGTTTCGACCATTACCCACTTTATTCCATAAAAAATCTCGAAATAAAGGCCTGCATTTTAGCAACTTTTTCCAACCCCAAGGAGAATTAATTTGAACCGGGATGTCCCAAATACTTCGCCCCTTAAGCCTATGAATATCGACCCACTTGGTCCAAAGAGAATTCCTGCCTGAAAGGATACTGTAAATATGATAAGCCATCAGCGATTTATTCACATCTGAAATCCGCCGAATGCCTAAACCACCCTCCTCCTTTGGAAGACATACCTCTTTCCAGGCAACCTTCGCTCTCCCTCTAGAAGCTGTCCCACAACCCCAAAGGAACCATTTCATCTTACTTTCAAGCTCCTTAATGATACTCGCCGGCAAAAGAAACACTGATGCCCAGTAAACATGAATAGAAGAGAGAACCGATATTACAAGTTGAAGTCTACCTGCAAACGAGAGAAACCTGTTCTTCCAGTCCGTAATCCGCTTGTTCATATGTTCCACAAGGACTTTACAATCTTTGACTAGAAGACGAGACGCCAAGAGAGGGACACCAAGATACTTGATAGGGAGTTTACCTTCTTCAAAAGGAGTAAGCTCTAGAATCCACATCTTAATATTTATCGGCAGATTGCAAAAGAAAATGGTGCTTTTAGAATTGCTAGGAACCAATCCAGACACTTCTTCAAATTCCTTTAAAGATCTCATGATGAGCTTGACTGAGTTAGTTTCACCTCTAGCGAACAGAAACAGATCGTCCGCAAAACATAGGTTTATGATCATTTGTTTTTCACATTTGTTATGAAATTTGAATGAGTCATCCAATTGAGTCGCTTTACTAAGAAGAAGAGTTAAAACTTCCATCACCATTGTAAAAAGATATGGAGACATCGGATCACCTTGCCGAAGCCCTCGCTTACCTCTAAAGTATCCGTGGATATTACCATTTATACTTAGAGAAAAGGAGGTAGTTGTAACACACTCCATAATCCAGTTAATAAACTGTTGTTTAAACCCAAAACCATATAGGATGTCACATAGAAATCTCCAATCAACCGTGTCGTACGCCTTTTGAATATCCACTTTCAAAGCACATCTCGGATGACCAACGTTGCGATGATAATTATGCATAATTTCTTGAGTTAGCATTATGTTATCCGAAATTCTTCTTCCTGGAACAAAAGCTGACTGGTTGTCACTTATGATCTCCTTTAACCCTTCTAGAATCCTGCTCGTAATTATCTTGTTGATACCTTTGTAGACAACATTGCAGCATGAGATAGGTCTGTAATCGGTTACTACTCCCGGGGTAGCAACCTTTGGAATTAGAGCAAGAAAAGTATGATTTATCTCCTGAAGAAAACGGCCCGAAACAAAAAAATCCATAATCGCATTCGTAACCTCGTCACCAACGATCGGCCAGGCTTTTTTAAAGAATTCCGAAGTGTAGCCATCAGGACCTGGAGCCTTATTCTCATTGATTGAAAAAATCGATGTTTTAACTTCATCTTGTGTGACCGGTCTGCACATAGAACTCGCCATCTGAGAACTAATTTTTTTCGAAAAAATATCTTGAGTTACTCGCCTAGTCACTCCTCCCTCCATTCCTAGGAAAACCCGAAAATGGTTTTCTAGAGCCATCGCTACCTCATCCCCTTCAAATAAGTTGCCCGAAGTGTCTTTGATAACATGGATCTTATTAATATGATTTCTACACTTCACAACATTATGAAAGTATGCTGTATTAGAGTCACCCACCTCTAGGCATTTTTGCTTGGCTTTTTGCTTCAAGAACCTCTCATCTTCAAGTAACGCTTCATGATATTGTTTCGCACAAGTTGATTCATCTTCCTTTAACGCCACATTAAACGGGTCAGAATCAAGCTTCTGTTGAAGATCATCCAGCTTAATCTTTCGATCGACAACACGTCTATGAATGTTACCCTGATTTTGCATTAAGACACGAAACGAATGTTTCATACCTCTCAGCTTCTTTACCACCCTGAACATAGGAACTCCATCAATACCCATCTCCCAACCATTCTTAACAATATCCAAGAACTCCTTTTTGTAAACCAGTAAGTTAGTGAACTTAAAAGGTTTTGGTTTATTACGGATGGCATTAACAATTTTCAACACACAAGGGCTGTGGTCCGACACTCCATTCGGGAGGAAACAGGCATAAGCATCCGCAAACTTATCCTCAAAATTGATATTCACCATGATCCTATCCAACTTCTTTCTAATACCCACCCCGTTTTTTGGCCGTTGGTTCCATGTGAAATGCATGCCATGAGCTTTAGCATCAAAAACTTCGATACACGTAACGCATTCATTAAAATCCTTCATAGCTGCACTTACAAAAGACGAAGCCATACATTTGTCTTCTAAGTTCAAAACCACATTAAAATCACCCATGATAGCCCACGGATGATCTCTAGCAATATCCTTATGCATTTTTAATGACTCCCACAATTGTTTTCGCTCAATGTCACTATTGCTAGCATACACAAAAGAAACATGTAATAAGACTTTTTGCTTCCGGAGAACAATCTGGGCATGAACTACTTGATCAGTCATATGCAACACCATAACATCCACACTATCAACATTCCATCCCAAAATAATGCGAGTACCTTTACTGCAAACACCGGCATTAGAGGTCCAATCCCAATTCCTAAACACATTTTTGCAAATTTTACTAAGCTTATCCACCTGAACATGCGATTCTAAAATAGCTAAAACTTTTAACCCATTATCTTTTACAAGTTTTTGAACCTCTTTTTGTTTCAAGGGGTGGTTCAAGCCCCTCACATTCCAAGCAGCTATACTATCCATTAACAACCCCTTCAGCATGTGTGCTTGCACCTGTTTTTGTTGACCCGTCATTTAAATTCTCTCCCATAAATTTAGACACACCATCAACCGTATCTAATTTTACTTCATCAGTCTCGACATTCCCTACCTCATCCACATCATTTAGAATGCAAAACGGGTTGCTGGTTGTGATACTCGGACCTTTAGACGAACTTGGCTTGCTAGAGTCCATCTTTTCATTCATATTATTTGGCCTATACACAAACTTCTGTTTTTCTCTAATGCGAAATTGTTGTTTAGATGACTTTTTCCTGTTGTTTCCATTCCTAAACCCCTGATCATCCACATTATTCTTCTCAGTACCTTCTTTATCAGTTTTATCCCTACTCTTCAACGGACATTCATCAGCTCCATAACCAAACACACTACACGTAACACACCTTGG
Source organism: Helianthus tuberosus (assembly GCA_030545235.1). Taxonomy (NCBI): domain Eukaryota; kingdom Viridiplantae; phylum Streptophyta; class Magnoliopsida; order Asterales; family Asteraceae; genus Helianthus; species Helianthus tuberosus. The sequence continues at coordinate 24,943 of JARYGA010050496.1, read as the reverse complement.
CGGTTTCCATTCATACTCAACCTTAATATCACTCTTCAAGAACCCTCCATCCTCCACATTTGGAATTGCTACCGTAACAGTTTCTTTCAACTCCTTATCAGCATCAAGTTCTATTATGGCTCTAGCAAAACTGCTTCTCCCCCATGAATCAATACACATCTTAGTTGTTTCACTGTCTAACACCTTAGGAGATCCAATCTTAGACGCAATCAAACTAAGCCCATCTTCAGTGTAAGCCGCCACTGGAACATCATGCATCTTTACCCAAACTGGGATTTTCTTTAACTCGTCCTTTTTTAATTCAGTATTTGGCGACCACTGTTTTAGAAATATTGGGACGTTCCTTATAAGCCAAGGGCCATCCTGTAACACTTGTTCCATACCCTCTTTCGAATTAAACTTAAAAAAGAAAAACCCTTTTCCGTTCATCATTGACTTCTGTACTCCATACTTCTCCCACCTGTTCCTAACATAGTAATCAACAACTAGAAAGGCTAATCTTTTACCCAAGAAATACCCAAACAACACATTAGCAAACTTGTCTTGAACCTGTTTAACTGAAGATATCGGTATAGTTACATCTACATCATCCAACTCCTTAGGGTTTTCAATGAAACGAAAGTTTACCTTTTGAACAGGTTTAACTGTGACTAATTTTTCTGCATATGATTGAAGATTACTGCGATTAACAGTCAGGTCTGGCTGCTTTGAACTATCTTCAGTATACGTATCATCACGACCTGGTTCATATTCCTGCTCAAGCTGGGAATTCAAATCCACTGGGACAGACAACTTTGATAGTTCATCTATTATATTGATCGGTTTAGGCTCAGACTTAGACGACTGCACTACACCCCTACGCGGCATAAACGAATTGCCCTGCCCATCAGCACTGTTGGTGCACATAGTGTCTGTTAACTTTGTCTTATACAAGTCTTTTGTCTAGATAGGTTGAATGAACACACAACAGGGTCGAAATTAGGTTTAGATCATGTTTGAGATAGGGTTTTCGCTTGAAAGTGTGTCTTGGCAGATTCAAGCGAAACCTATTCATCATCATCATACAGTTTCGCTTGAAACTGATCTCAAGCGAAACCCCTTGGGCTGGCACTCTCAAGCGAAACCCTAGAGGCCTATATATAGGAGTGTGTGTTGTTCATTTGAAGCGGACATGTATGTGTGTGTAAGAGAAGGTGCTGCCGGATTTGCTTCAGAATACATTGTAAAAGCACAAAAATCAATTAGAAAAGATAGATTAAAAGGAAACTAGCTGTTGTGACTTCTTTTACGTTGATTCCGCCCTCGTATTTGAAGATGAACTGCCTTAACTGGCTTTTTGAGGTCCTAAAACGGTCCAACAAGTGGTATCAGAGCTCAGGACGAGGAGTTCATACCATAGCAGCTTGATTCTACCGGATTTTCTACTTTCTACTCACTTCTTTTCATACTTTTCTGATCTGAACGAGTTCTAACGGTTGAAATGGCCTGAATTTCACATATATTGTGTAAAACATAGTTTTAACAAAGCCTACAAAGAATCAGATTAAAATTCGGACTAAAACTGATAAAAATGGACTAAAACAGCCTTTCGCTTGACATTGGTCTTCGTAGTTTCGCTTGAAAGTTGTTGTATATAACATCTTTCGCTTGAAAAGGACCCATTTCGCTTGAAATTAAACCTTTTCGCTTGAAAAATATCAAGCGAACTAGACTTGTTGGTTTTCGCTTGAACTGTTGAACTTGTATCAGACCCTTTCGCTTGACAAGTTCAAGCGAACTAGAGTATTTGCATTTCGCTTGAACTGGCTGTTTCTGGTTAAACCATTTCGCTTGAAAGTCCAAGCGAATTAGGGGTTTCGCTTCAATCTGATCAGTTTCGCTTGAACATCATAAACTCATTTACCATTTCGCTTGAATAGTGAAGTTTCTTGCTAAATTCACTTGGATTGTTATCATTTCGTTTCAAGTGATTTGCTTGAATCTGATTTTTCAAAAATCAAGAAAATTTCTAAGTGTTTGCTGATTTTTCAGGTACATTCAAGATGAATGACATATTCTTGAACCCGTTTAGCGACATGTACGCATTCGCTGGAGATTCCGGAAACGATGATTCTTCGTCTAGCAACAACAATGAGAATCTGCCAAAAGAGAAGAAAAAGGAAGCGTGGGAATCGGAAAGTGCCTTCGGAACATTCAATAAACCTCCAAAGTTAATGGCTATCGAGGAATACAGTCGGTGGTCAAGAAAGTTTGAAGATTGGTTGATGGCATTTGCATTTCCCAGCTGGAAGAGTTTGAAAAACGGTTATGAAAATGGAAACAAAAATGGTGAAACTCTAAGATCAACTGATGAGATTGATTCGTTTGTAGCTGAACAAAAGTGTGTGGCATTGTTATTTCAGTCCATCCGGGAAGACATTATTGCCTTGATCGATGATTCAAATGCAAAAGATCTTTGGGAAAAACTAGAAAAGAAATGTATAGGTAGTGAAGAAATCAAGAAAAACAAAAAGAAACTACTTAGGAAAGAGTTTGATATGTTTGGTTGTTTAAAGAATGAATCAGTGTAAAAAATGATCGAGAGATTTGGACATCTGAAGCTGGAATTATCTAGACATGGTATTAAGTATCCTGATGATGAGCTAATAGACAAATTGTTCGATTCATTGCCAGACGAGATGGATTGGAGATATTATGCACTGATGCTGAAGAACACTATCGAGCCTGCAAAGTTGACTGTGGATTTGTTGATTGAGAGACTTGAAAGCCACGAGCTGGAGTTGAAGAAGACGTACAAAGTCAATCACTCATCTTACCAGCAGAATTTGGATTTGTATTATCCAAAAAGCATGATGCCAAAAGCAACTTCTCCCAAGACGGCGTTTTCTGCTGAAAATGTGTCCACAACTAGCAAAGAAAGTCAAAGCAGTGGAAATCACAGTGGTTATCACAGTGGATCTTCATCATCTACAAGTCATGCTAATGCAAAGAATCGTTTTCAATGCAACATCGCAATACATTTAAAGAATGCTCAGAATTTTGACGAGGAGTCGGCCAAACAGCAGATGATCTTCCTAGCATCGATGTTGGAATCGTATGAAGGGTTAGTAGCTGGGAAGATAGGCAACACCAACTTAACGAAAGAAGATTATGATCAGATAGATCCTGAAGAAATGGAGCTGATCGATATTCATTGGGCTATGGCCAGTGCTGTTCATCGAGCACAACGTTTCATGGAAATTACCGGCAGGAAGATAATTGGTGGTGCATCTACCAAGCTGGGGTTCGATAAGTCCAAGGTGACATGCTTCAAGTGTAAGCAGAAAGGTCACTTTAAGCGGGAATGCAGAAACGTTTATGCTGATGAGTCGGAGAACCCTTTCAGAGATGATTATTACAAGAAGGCAATTTATCACCAGAACAAATCCGAGCCGCCTAGATTGAAGCAGGTTGAAGACAATAGAGAGAAATCTAGAGCTCTTGCGGTGATTTACGATGACGAAGGTTATGATTGGAGTTAAGAGGTTCTACCGGAAGAAGATGCGGTTGGTTACGCATTCATGGCGAAAAACGAAGAACCTATTCCTTGGAAAGATAACCGAACTGAAGAGCAGAAGTATAGATACAGAAAAATGATTGCTGAAAACAAAATCATTAGAATTTCTGGTATCTATCTGGAAGCGAGGAGAGCAAATAGATGGGATCCAGATAGAGAGTGTTATCTTGATGAATATGGAAACATTGCAATCGATGACAAAACGCTTGATATCGAAGCCATAATCAAGGAGTACAAAGAAGAAGATGATTATTGGCAGAATAAATGGTGGGGAACTGGAGACGAGAAGGAGAAATAAGAGAAAGAGAAGAAGGAGAAAGAAGAGAAAGAGAAGAAGGAGAAAGAAGAGCAGGAAAAATCAAAGAAGATTGATACTGGAGTTATTGACACAACGCAGGAGTTGATTGCAGAGAACCTCGGAAAAATGGCTGACAAAGTGCTGGCTGCTAAGGCACTTGAGGTAGACTCTAACTCCGTGTCTGAGTCAAAAAGCCAGGTCAGTTCAAATGTGTCAACAAATGCGTCAGGTAAGAAAATTGATGGAAATGCTGATTGCAAAAATTGCAACAAAGAGTGCATATTTTGTAACACAGTCACGTATCTCAACGGGAAGAAAGTTGATGATCTGACAGTAAAGGCCAGAAGCGTTGAGAATCAGATTCTTGATCGTGAAAAAACAGTTAAAGCTTCAACTGAACGGATAAGAGAATTAACTAGTCAAATTGAAAATGATAAAATTGATCATGAAAAAGTTAAAAAGGAAAATGAAAAGTTAATTCTTGAAAACCGTCAGATTTCTGAAAAGTTTGAAAAACTAAAAAGCACAATGAAAGATAGTGATGATCGAAATGGTAAAACTTTTAAAGAAAATGAACATCTAAAAGCAGTGCTTAGAGTAAAAGAAGAATCAATCAACCGACAACTGGATGAAATCGCTAAACTGAAACTTAAATTTCAAGAGGCTGAAATTGAAAACGAGCGAATCCAGTTGAAGCTTAACAGTTACAGCTCCGCAAGCTTTGTTTTGCAACACATTATTCCCAAACCCATCGGGAAAGACAAAGCAGGCGAAGATGTGTATTGTGATGGAACTGGGGTGGGTTTTCATCAAGTACCACCACCTGTTCTTGATAATTACACGAAAAAGCAATCAGGGTTGGTTGAAATTGAGGAAGAAAGTGCAGTTAAACTTCCGGAGAACATTGATGTCACGTTCACATCTTCTAATGACGATAGTGTCCAAAATGATATTGTAAAAGGTGTTGTTGAAAATGTGCTAAAAACGGATAGTGACACTACTGAGGAAGATGGGTGTTTCTTGGACAAGTACATTCAGAAACCAAAATCCAAAAACAACTTAAGTGATGAACCGGGTCTTGTGATGTACAAGATGGCTGGATCTGATAAGTTGTATTCGGATTCTGAGTTTCCGATTGAGAATGTTAATGTGAAAAAGTTGACAAATGTTTTCAAATTGGTTGAAGTTGAGTTGTCAGAAGTGAACAATCTGAGTAAAACAAAGAGAAAAATGAGTTTTGAGAAAGATAAATCATACCACAAGAAATCTGTTAATTCATCACATTTTTATAATAACAATCGAAACAATTGGTCGGGTGGATACAAGGGTGGTAAGAGTTATCAGAAAAAGAGTTTTCAAAACAAAAGGTTTGCTGAAAAGAAAGTGTTTGTGAACGGTTCAAGTTCACTTTCTGATGAGGAAAATGAGATTTTTTCAAAATCGAATGAAGAGTTCTTTGAGAAAAGAGCTTCACAGTATCAGTCTGAAGGCACAAGTCGAGTTGTTGATACTCGAACATGTTTCAGATGTAATCAAGTTGGTCACATTGCACGAAAGTGTACCAATGTGAAGCCTAAGACTGAAACTGTGAAGGTTCAACAGAAGAAAGTTGATGTGAAGGGTAAAGCACCAATCGTTGTTGAGAAAAAGAGTGTGAAAAATGACAACACCAAAGTGAAAAATGAACCTGTAAGGAAAGTGGTAACTAAAAATGACAAATTTTATAAACGGGTTGCATTATCTCAACAAGTTTGGAAACCAAAAACGGAGAAGAAGGTGAAATCTTCTGAGGATTCAATTCAAATTGATTATGATGCGAATTTTCCACCTTTGAAGGCTGAAAATTTCAAAATTCAAATTGCGAGAGTCAAGGTTACACCTAAGGCTGATGAGGCCTGGGTGGACACCATGTTTGACTAAACAGTTTGAATTGCCGGAGCTTCCTGGATCGCGAAGCATGAATCGGCATCTTTATTGAAGTTCGTTAAGTCAAAGTTTGTTATGTGCAGGATCTTCCAAAACTTGTATCCAGATGGATCATGGATAGTGGAGCTTCAAGACATATGACAGGAAAGACTGCATTGCTGTATGATGTGAGAAATATCAATGGTGGTTATGTGGGATTTGCTGGTCATGAAGGTGGTAGAATTATTGGTGAAGGAACGTTATCCAACGGAATTGTGACGTTTGAGAGAGTTAACTACATTACTGAGCTGGAGAACAATTTGCTAAGTATCTCGCAGATTTGTGACAATATGTATACTACTCACTTCACTGACAAAGAATGTTTGATCTTAAAACCAGGATTTGTTATCCCTGAGGAATGGATTATCATGCGGGCACCTAGAGTGAATGATTTATATGTGTTGGATATGACTGTAGCAACTACAATAACAGGTCAAGCACATTGTTTTGTATCTAGAGCAACTGAGAAAGAATTGAGATTGTGGCACCGAAAGATGGGGCATATTCACCTAAGGAAGATGAATCACTTGGTGCACAATGATTTGGTTCTTGGAGTTCATGTCAAAGGTTTTCATCTGGAAGGGGAGTGCATTAGCTGTGTCAAAGGAAAGCAGAAGAAAAAAACACACCCTACAAAGCAAGTCAATTCAGTTTTGAGACCTCTGGAAAGACTTTATATGGATTTATTTGGTCCTGTGAATGTCAAGAGTATTACAGGAGATTACTACTATTTGGTCGTTACTGATGATTATTCCAGATTTTCGTGGGTTTCTTTCTTGAAGACGAAAGACGAAACATTTGACAGTTTGATGGCGTTGTTCAGAAAAATTGAGAATCTGTACCAAAGGCGTATCAAAAGAATTCGTAGTGATAATGGTACTGAATTCAAGAACAGCAAGATGGAAGAATTTTGTGATGAAAGAGGTATATTGCATGAGTTTAGTGCTCCGTACACTCCGCAGCAGAATGGAGTCGCAGAACGCAAAAACCGGACACTAATTGAGACGGCTAGAACTATGCTCGCAGATTCAAAGTTACCGATAAATTTTTGGGCTGAAGCTGTTTCCGCCGCATACTATACGCTCAACAGGGTTCTTACTGTCAAGAAGTTCAACAAAATATGCTTTGAGCTAATCAATAACCGCAAACCGAATTTGAAGTATCTAGAACCGTTCGGGTCACCCTGTACTGTTATAGAGCCTCATGGAAAGTTTGGTCCGAAGAGCATTGAGGGAATATTTGTTGGTTATGCAAATCCGATGCGACGTGTCTTTGTTCCAAGTGAAAAGCGGATTATTGAAGCTGGAAATGTTGAATGTCAAGGTTATACTATGCCGCCGCAGAATCCTGGTGATTCATGGCGTTATCATTATGACAAACTGTGGGATTCGTTTGACATGAGAGAAGAATCAGAGGAAGATGAAGATTTCTTTGATGAGTTGGATATTTTGCGTGAATATGAGTCGCAGTTAAAGTTCCCAGCTGAGTATTCGAGAAGACCACGGGAAACTTCAAATGACGATGAAGCAGGTCCGAGTAATGCTGGTGAACATGATGATGTCCAACTGATTGAAGTTGCTCAGGATAATCAGTTGGTTCAGAATGATAATTAAGAAGCTGAAAACATGCCAGTCTTTGATCATGGTGATTCAGATTCTGAGGGGGACCAAATTCAGATTTCAAGTCAAACAAACCAAGTTGGTGAACAAGATGCAGAGCAGAATGTTACTAATCTGGAGGGCAATGTAGATGTTCCAAGCGAAGTGATGCCACGAAATTTTTCATATCATCTAGAGGAGTTGATCATAGGAGAATTGCAGACAGGCGTTCGCACTCGAAATCAGATTTATAAAGGGCTTACATGTTTTTATACAAAAGTTGCTTCTTTGCAAACTGAATTCTCATTGAGTTGTTTTATCTCGCAGGTTGAGCCAAGAACTTACAAAGAGGCGCTTACTGAAGACTCTTGGGTCAATGCAATGCATGAGGAACTGAGCCAATTCGAGAAATTGGGAGTGTGGAAGTTAGTTGATTTGCCGGATGGTCACATAAAAATTAATACAAAATGGGTATTTAAGTGCAAGAGAGACGACATAGGAGTTTTTGTAAGGAACAAGGCTCGACTCGTTGTTCAGGGATTTAGTCAACAGGAGGGAATTGATTTTACAGAAGTTTATGCTCCTGTAGCACGACTAGAGGCAATCAGAATTTTCCTAGCATTTGCGTCTTGGAAGAACTTCAAAGTATATAAGTTAGATGTAAAATCGGCGTTTCTTTATGGGAAGGTCAAAGAGGAGGTTTATGTCGGACAGCCGCCGGGCTTTACCGATCCAATCCACAGAAACAAGGTTTACCTATTGGACAAAGCGTTGTATGGTTTACACCAGGCCCCGAGAGCTTGGTACGAGACTTTGTCTCAACACCTACTAGCCAACAAGTTCATTCGTGGAAAAGTGGATGCCACTCTCTTCACTAAAGAGGTCGACGGTCATCTTCTGATAGTTCAGATTTATGTGGACGATATAATCTTTGGGTCGACAAATGAAAATCTGTGCAAAGATTTTGAATCAGTGATGAAGCAAAAATTCGAAATGTCATCAATGGGGGAGATGAAATTCTTTCTGGGATTACAAGTTGAACAATTACCTGAGGGAATTTTCATTCATCAAACGAAGTACGTTCATGATATTCTAGAGAAATTTAGGATGTCAAGTTCTACTCCAGCTGCTACCCCACTTGCAACAAATCATGGGATTCACCGAGCTCTCACCGGAGACAGGGCTGATGAAACGTTTTACCGATCCATGATAGCTTCTTTGATGTACCTAACTGCTTCACGTCCTGATATCATGTACCCAACGTGCCTCGCAGCAAGATATCAATCTAACCCAAGAGCTTCGCATATGATCATTGTGAAGAGGATATTGCGCTACCTGAAAGGAACTCCTTCATTGGGGTTGTGGTATCCTAGGAAAGGCGATTTTACGCTCGAAGGGTATTCTGATTCAGATTTCGGATGCTGCAAAGTCAATTCAAAATCAACAATTGCAGGATGCCAGTTCTTTGGTCCTAGATTGGTTACCTGGCATTGTAAGAAACAAACGTCTGTGGCGCTATCTACATGTGAAGCGGAGTATGTTTCTGCTAGCAGTTGCTGCTCTCAGATTCTGTGGATACAGCAACAGATGCGCGACTACGGTTTGCAGTTTCTTTACACACCTCTTTTTGTTGATAATGAGGCCGCGATAAATATAACAAAGAATCCAGTACATCACGCTAAAACTAAACACATAGAAATTCGTCATCACTTTATTGGTGATTGTTTTGAGAAAAAGTTGATACGAATTGAGAAAATCCACACTGACGAACAGAAAGCTGATTTACATACCAAAGCTTTTGATAAAAATCGGTTTAAATATTTGTTAAAACTGAATGGTATGAAGCTTCTTTCAGTGTCGGATGGCATAATTGGCGTTGATGAGAGTACTGTTGCGGATGAAGACGAGAAACAATCTGCAATGGTTTGTCGATTTTTTACTTGTTTTGGTATTTAGGGGGAGTAGATAGATGTATATAGATATATTTTTCAGAAAATACAAAAACAGTAAAAAATGCAAAAATACAAAAACATGATAAAAATTTGAAAAAGAGCTTGTGTATATAAGGAAAATGATAGTACATTGGCTAGACTATTACAGTATGCTAAAGATTTGTAAAGTTTAAATGAGTTAAACAGTCTCACTGATGATGTGTCGATAGGTTTTCACACATTTAGTAGATTTATTCGGGATATAAACCTAAAATTTCAAACTTGTGAAATTCGTGGGGAACACTACTAGGATATATAGGTAACCCCTGAAATCTCGTTTGAAAGGTCTCATAATCTGATATACTAGGTTTTTATACTCAATGATGTCTGGGGTATTATTTCAGGATTTCTGCTGAACGGTAGTTCTGACCTAGTCCTTGGATAATACTTTCTGCAAATGCTTGAAACACAGCATAAACCCTCAGCATGCCGATGAAACAATAAAATTGATAGTCGCTGCTGTTGTAGCTAAAAGATCCTCTAAAGGGGACATACCGTAAAGTCGAAGCTGATATCTCTTTGCGTATACGGAAGTATCGACCTGAGATCCCTCGGCCTTCGCATACCTAATTTATGTACAGATATCATTGTAGTATACTCACCTGTAAGACTGATAATTGGAATTCTGGATACGGGAGTATATTCAAGTAGTGGGACACGTGAATGAGCTAAGTTCATAATTCATCTAAATCGTATCCTGATTAAATTGAGATTTGTGTGGGAATTTAAGATGGATCAGTATATCGACAATCGAGGTGAATTGTTTAAGTCTGAGTATGAAATGAAGCTTAATGGTACTTGTAATTTGTCTGATAGCTGATATGATTCCCTGACATGCTCGCCAAAAAAATAAGTTTGTAAATAGTTTACTTTGTTTACTTTCTGCAATTTAAGTTTTCTGCATTTCATTTCTTTGTTTAGAACACTTTATAAAATCCAAAAAGATTTTATTTCTGCTTTATTTTCTGACAAACCAAAGTGGAGAGTTGATTGTTGGTTTCTCAGATGTTTGAAGCAGATGTAGGAGATTCTGGACTGAAGAATGAGGAGAGCTTATCTTGATGGAGTTTGTTTTATTGAAAAGTCAAAAACAAGTTCATTAATTTGATACTTGTTATTTTCAGAAAATGTGTAAATTGTTGTTTTCAAAATTAGTTTGATTCGTCAAATGATCAACCAAGGTCATTAAATTGGACTTGGTAGATTAATTGAGTAATCATGGTCATTAACTTGGACCTGAATACTTGAGTGGATTGCTATAACTGATTGAGTTTGTGATTTATTGTTGATAAGATAAGTTTGTAATGATTGATATTTGAGACACAGGTTTTGGACTTCATTATTCCCATGGAAGCTAAATGTTAAAGCTTGAACCAGATCAAGATCTCAGATTCTAGCATATCGAGAGGGGGAGTCTGTGAAAGGGGGAGTCTGGATCAACGGTCAAAGGGAAGTCTGAAGATGGAGAAGTTTGTGAATCTGTGAAGATAGAATGTTTCTAATGAAAAGACAGAGTTGGAGATTGATAAAGACAAAGACTTGAAGCCGAAGACTTCGTCAACATCCAAGGGGGAGTCTGTTGGTGCACTTAGTGTCTGTTAACTTTGTCTTATACAAGTCTTTTGTCTAGATAGGTTGAATGAACACACAACAGGGTCGAAATTAGGTTTAGATCATGTTTGAGATAGGGTTTTCGCTTGAAAGTGTGTCTTGGCAGATTCAAGCGAAACCTATTCATCATTATCATACAGTTTCGCTTGAAACTGATCTCAAGCGAAACCCCTTGGGCTGGCACTCTCAAGCGAAACCCTAGAGGCCTATATATAGGAGTGTGTGTTGTTCATTTGAAGCGGACATGTATGTGTGTGTAAGAGAAGGTGCTGCCGGATTTGCTTCAGAATACATTGTAAAAGCACAAAAATCAATCAGAAAAGATAGATTAAAAGGAAACTAGTTGTTGTGACTTCTTTTACATTGATTCCGCCCTCGTATTCGAAGATGAACTGCCTTAACTGACTTTTTGAGGTCCTAAAACGGTCCAACAAGCACCCCGGCTCGCAAAACCCTGGAACGACATTGTAGGTTTATATCGTCCATTATATACGTTCCCTTCAGATTTTTTACGTTCATCCATGCTCAATCTAACAACTCTCTCCAAAAACAATTTACGAACGAAACATGCACCACTAAAACAGAAAACCAAACGAGAAACAGAAAACCCTAATCTAGCGTAAAACCCTAGCCCATACTCCTAGCTAAGTCATATAGAGATCTTGTTAAGTCTAGGTTTCTGAAATCAGAATAACCGACAAAACAATTGATCTATACAACTAGATAGAAAGCACAAGATCAGGCGGCGATTGAGAAAGTAATAAGAACCCTAGTTTAAAATCGATCAGAAGATGCTAACGAGTTCGTTACAGTTATTTGATGAATCAAACACTGATGACAGACTGTTATGCATCCAAATCATGAAGAAAAAACTAGAATCCATGGGAAGAAGAGAAATCGCCTGCTAGAGAGAGAAATTAGGGTTAGGTACACATATACTTTGAAATGAGCATGATGGGTGAATTAACCTTTTTCTTTGGTTTACAAATAAAACAAATAATTGATGGATTATTTTTGAGTCAATCAAAATATGTGAAAACAATTCTTCAAAATTACTCACTTGAAAACTGCTCAGTTTCAAAAACTCCCATGGCAACAGGGAACAAATTGGATTCTGATAAAGATGGAAAATGTGTAGATATAAAAACCTATAGGGGGATGATAGGATCATTGCTATATTTAATAGCAAGCAGACCAGATATTATGTTTGCAACATGCTTTCGGGCCAGATATCAATGTGATCTTAAAGAATCCCATCTAATAGCTGTAAAAAGGGTTTTCAAATATCAAAAAGGCACATCAGAACTTGGTCTCTGGTATCCTAAGGATACAAACCTTGAACTAATTGCATACACAGATGCAGATTATGCAGGGTACAAGATTGACAGAAAAAGCACATCTGGTGCATGTTAAATCTTGGGAGAAAAATTGGTGTGTTGGGCAAGCAAGAAACAAAACTGTGTTGCAACATCAACAGCAGAATCAGAATATGTAGCAGTAGCAAGTTGCTATTCACAAGTGTTGTGGATGCAAACTCAGCTGAGAGATTATGGAGTAAATCTGACAAAAATACCAATCCTATGTGATTCAAAGAGTGCAATTGCAATAACAGAAAATGCAGTTCATCACTCAAGAACCAAACACATAGATGTCAGATATCACTTCATAAAAGATCATGTTGAGAAAGGTAACATAGAAATGTATTTTGTTCCAACTGAAAACCAAATTGCTGATATCTTTACAAAACCTCTTGATGAAAAGAAAACAAAAGGACACAAATTCAAAAACCAAATTGATAAACATCAAAATTCTAATAATCAAAGAATAATTCAACAGGTTTCTGACAGTGAAATCCATCAATCTGATTGAATATCAGAAGATTTGACAAATCATCAACAAATGTGATGATTTATCAGAAAATCTGAAGAAGTATCAGAAAATCTGGTAAAACCATCAGAAATTCTGATACAACATCTGAAACTTTGCTGAAACATCAGAATAATCACTAAGCATCTTTTCATTTTCATCCTCATACATATCTTTTTTGGGTAAAGGGTTACCCCGGTTAAAATTTCATATCTCATATGTGTATAAATTCATATCTGTGAATAGTCTGTTTTTGTATTTTTTTTTTCTTCTTTCTGTTATTTAAATTAAAAAAAGGGGAAAAGTAACATGCATTAAGATAAAATTCAACCGTCACAAAAGAATTTTTTTTGCAGAAAATTGAATTTTTCTTATACTACCAATGCATGTGTCACACCCCGATATTTCCACGTATTACCGGTGGGCCCGGTGGGGAGTATCGTGACATAGTTGATATCATCATAGTCAAACAACACAAATTATAAATGCACAGCGGAAGCAAAAGGTATGAATCAAATTACAAACCGAATAAATAGTAATGTCAAATTATTACAACGGACTGTAAAAGATTCACAGGCGGATCAAAATATAAATGAGATCATTGTTCAACAGACTTTAACATCTAGAGCTTGCAACACTTGATTATTGATGCCTGGAGTAGCCGGCCTATTTCGTATAGTACCTGCACTTAACCTTTTTGGAAAATACGTCAGTTTACACTGGTAAATACAATTAACTGACTCATTTTGAAAAGAGTTTAAGAAAATTAGTTTGAATGCATATGGCACAAAATATCTTTTATAACTTGGGATAATTATTTAAAAATAAACGTGTATACAGTTTTACATGTTTGTCGTCCATTTAGGACCCGGTTAGAAGAGCCGGTTTAACAAGATTAATAGACACACCACTTGGTATAATACCCACAAGAAGATACCCTTCTTGCGGACTACCTTTTTACATACGCAACTGTCAGGTGTTTGCCTACACCCCGTGCTTAAGTCGTGGCCATTTCTAATGAATGAGCCGAGGATATCCAGGACACGGTCATTAACCCCCCAAAGGCATTTCATCAACCAAGACAGAATAAAACGGGTTATGCATCTTTTTAATCAATATTTGATTGTACGGCTTCATACCCGACCAAGCGGTATCAATATAATACCGTACCCCAAGCCCGTATAAGGAAATTAAGTTAAAGTATTTACCTGAGCAAATATTCAAATTTATCTCAATCGTATTTAATCAGCAAGTGCAGATAGCTTTTACTGGTCTCCTAAATCTGGAACGAAGGTTTTAATAACCTATTAGATTCCTAACGGGTCTTAATTAAGCCTAAACTTAGACCGGTTAGTTTAAAGAAAAGTATACGGTTCAAAACGCAAGATTAAGCGAAGACCAGATTAGAATGTGATTTAGTCCCGACAAGTTTGAGGACTTGTATAATATGGGTAAACTAAACACATTCTGGATTTTGAGGAGAAAATGATAAGGGTTGACCCGTTTCGGTCAATTTACGCAAACTAGTTACATAAACCGAACTGGGCGCAAATAAAATGCATAACAGGTAACCAAAAGAGTCATGAACAGGTTTCCTATGTTAATATGCTTTAAATATGTTGTGATATCAGTAGGATACCTTCCATTATGCCCAAAACGAGTTTAATCTCAAATTAAGCCCCGTAGGGGTATTTTGGTCATTTTAAAGATTATAAAAGAGATTAAATAAAATTATGATGTTCGGGTCTGAAGTAATCAGTAACATTACTTATTTTAATAAGTTATATCAGTAGGTGATAAGTCTTATATGACAAGAATGGTTTTAACCCAAACTATATGTTTAAAATGCGTAAAAAGTCGTTTTAAGCGATTTCCGGGTTAGAATAAGAAATCTAAATTTCTGATCAGAGTATAAAGTTTAAATTACTTCATTTATCATATAAAATTAGTAGCAAAATATTTGGTGTCAAGATGTCGTGTAAAACTCATTTTATAAACGAAAAGAGTATAATCGGTAATTACCGAATCAAGGTAATAACCCTATGTTATGATCAGTTTAAAAATAATTAAAAATCTTCAAAAATACCAAAATATTATATTACATCATTGGGTAAAAGGTTTGGTGTCAAAAATTGGGTTTAAATAGGCTTTGCGTTAATTATGTCGTTTAATTATTAAAAGACCTCCTAATTACGCTATTGAGCATAACTTCTAATCTAGACCTCCAACTGATGTGAAATTTTAGGGACATGTTTATAAATCAGTGGAAAAAGATTATTTTCCTCTCACATTTCCAAAATTCTCGTTTTAAGGTCAAATGGGCATTATAGTCAACATTAAGCAATTAACGGAAACGTGTAAATGCATGGGACAATCAACGAGCCAATCACAGAGGGTTATACTATCATATAACCCGGTCCTAATGTAATTGGACTTCACAAAGCCAAAATTCACAGTTAGAGAATTTGGCGTAGAGCTTTTCTTGATGAAGCAGTTTCAGAATGCAATGAAGATGCTTCTCATGGTCAGCTTAACTCTTCGAGTAAATAAGAATATCATCGATGAAGACGATGACAAATTTATCCATGTAGGGCTTGCAGACGTGGTTCATGAGATCCATGAATGCGGCTGGTGCATTAGTGAGTCCAAAAGGCATCACTAAGAACTCGTAGTGACCATAACGAGTCCTAAATGCAGTCTTATGTACATCTTCATCCTTGACCTTCATTTGATGATATCCCGACCTTAAGTCGATCTTGGAAAAGTAACTCGCTCCTTGAAGTTGATCGAACAAGTCGTCGATCATGGGCAATGGATACCGATTCTTGATAGTAACCTTGTTAAGTTCTCGATAATCGATGCATAGACGCATCGACCCATCCTTTTTCTTCACAAACAGAATTGGTGCTCCCCAAGGAGATGAGCTAGGTCTAATAAATCCTTTGGCTAGCAAATCATCCAGTTGAGTTCTCAACTCTTTCATCTCCGTTGGTTCCAATCTATAGGGTGCTCTTGCAACAGGTGATGCTCCAAGAATAATGTCAATCCTGAACTCCACTTGCCTATCTGGGGGTAAACCAGGTAGTTCTTCAGGGAATACTCCTGGATATTCAGAGATAATAGGTATGTCTTCGATCTTAGGCTTTGGTTCATCAATAGTTACTTGCGCCATGTAGATAACACAACCCTTCATCAAACACCTTGATGCCTTGAGCATGGACACTTGCTCAGGCATTCCGTACTTAGTATCTCCTTGGATTGTCAAAGGCTCACCATGAGGAGTTCTGACAACTACTTGCTTCTTAGCACAAATGATCTGGGCTTGGTTGCGAGACAACCAATCCATGCCTACTACTATATCGAAACCGGCTAATTTCAAAGGAAGTAAGGATAACGGAAAAGAGTGGTTCCTAATGGATATGAAACATCCATCTAACACAGTTGAGGCGGTTTCTAAGGTACCATCAGCTAATTCCACCTCATATTTCACACTTAGGGTTTTAACAGGTAAATTCAGCAACTTACAAAACTTATTATCTACAAATGACTTATTCGCCCCTGAATCAAACAATACCCTCGCATTTTGGGCAGTTCGACTTAATGTGCCCTTTCTCGTTGCAGTTGTAGCAGGTCGCATCCTTCAACTTTTTGCAATCTAAGGTCTTGTGTTCCTTGGATTTGCAGATCCCACATCCAAAAGTCCTTGATTGTGTCTGCGAGTTCGATTCCAATCTTCACTTTCCAAAGTGATGTTTCTGACAAACTTTGCATCTGGGTTTCTCACCCGACTGTTGGTTACCTTAGTTGAACCCGGAATTCTTCTTGTTCTCATGGTTCCCTTTGTGTTTCTTGTCTGAACGACGTGAGTTATCATCCTCACGCTTTCTCTTACCTTCTTCAGCATTCTTTAGCGATCTCAACCTGACCGCATCTAAGGTAAGAGACAAAGATACATCAGCTGCTGATCTAAAAGTAGCAGGTCTTGAAGCCTTAACACTGGCTTTGATTTCTGGGGCTAAACCCCCAATGAAGCGAGCAATCCTTTTGGGTTCAGGTGTCACAAGGTAAGGAGCCAATCTTGACATCGTGTTGAAGCTTGTAAGATAAGCTTGCCAATCTAGGTTTTTCATAACCAATGATAAGAAATTTGACTCAATTCTTTCAACCTCATGCTGAGGGCAGTAATTATCCTTAATAAGAGCAACAAACTGATCCCATGTCAGATTGTAGAGTGGGATCTTTCCAGCTGATTGAATGAGAGATTTCCACCATGCTAATGCCTCTCCCTTGAATGATTGGGATACATACTTCACTACATCCCTTTCAGCACAACCGCTGATATCGACCACGGTGTCCATTTCATCTAACCAAGTGATACAGTCAATTGCCCCCTTCTCCCCAGTGAAATCCCGGGGTTTGCAGGAAACAAAGTACTTATAAATACAGGACTTGGCACGTGGTTTATCATCAAATACTATCCTCTTGGATGGAACACTGTTTTGGTTTAAGGAATGTTGATCATCATCTTTCTTTGGCTCATCTTTCTTAGGCTCATCTTTCTTAGAGGGCGGCTTGCTGTGAGCCTCTGAATGCGTCTTAGGCTTGGAATGTTGTGCGGATAGGGTCCTACTTCGAGTCCCGCTAGATTCATTATACTGCCGCTCTATAGCTTTTGTAACAGCATTGTCTATTAATGCTTGCAGTTCTGCACCCGCTATGTTAATTCGGGTATTATCACGATCCTCCCTTGGGTGACTGTTGATCTCATCCGAGTCAGCCATGTAGTTTGAACTGTTACATAAGATATTGACAATAATTTATTTGGGAGTTTATTATGGAATTGTCTTTTATGGCAATTCATTAACCATGGTAAACATAGACCATATTTGGTTAATTCGTTAATCATATTTATTTAGGATATTTATTATAGCTTATCCTAATTATAAAACAATAGTGGCACAAAAAGGCCTAGTCACAAGGACATTCTAAATCACAAGCCATGATTTCAGAGAATCAAGGCATTAAGGTTTGAACATAGTTCTTTACCTTTATCTGACAGGGAGTCGTAGACTACAACTGTCTTTTGCCTTATATGACAATGAATACGGCCCGTAGGCACTACATCACTAATGGATGTTTAATATAGGATCATCTTAATTAATGATTTAAACCCAAGATTTATAGATCATCAGGTTAGGTTAGGAATCTTTTGAAGAATCCAATTGTAAGAATGACGTGTGTGATTTTTAACGAATCACGTCTGTCAGGAGCGTTAACATATTTTCAGATGTTAACAGGATTTTGAATCTTTTTAAACGGGTCTTACCATCTTGGCCAAGTCTTATAATGACATGCAGGCTAGGTTATACCTTTAAGATTCTTATTTAATATTTAATAGGCAGATGATCATAAGAGGAATGATTTTTGATTTATTTATCTCCTGTATAATATATTTATGCATATAATGACAAAATGAAATTTTTAAATCTAACATTCCATTAAACATTAAAAGGAGTACATATTGCCCTAAACGGGACATTTAACAGAAATAACTTGCCCACGCAGGGGCTAAAGAAAGACAAGTCCACGCAGGGACTAAAGAAAAACAAGTCCACGCAGGGACTAAGTACATAGATAAATGTCCACACAGGGACTTGATTGAAACAAGGAAATACAACAATACATATAGGGATTCAATGATCCCTCTTCTTCTTTCCTTTTAACAAGCTTGCCAGGCCCTTGAGAAATCCCCGGTTGTTCCTACGTTCTTCTTGAAATTCTCGTTCCACCCTGTTTAGTCTGTGGAGGATTTCCTCCTGTTCCGGTCGGGAAAACCGTGGTGGCTGCGGCTGGTGCTGAAACTGAGGTTGAGCAGGTGTTTGATACCCATGAGTTGGGTATCCCACTCCCTAGGAGGCTCCATATGGTCCTTCAGGATGAAGGGCGTTGTAGTTTGCAGCTACAAGGTATGGGTCGGCTTCAGCATGGTTGTAGTTAGTGTGAGCTGGTTGCTCAAATGGATTGTACGCCGTTGAACCGGCGTATGTAGGAATCGGGTTGCCAAAACCCAATGGTGGCGGCGCAATAAGTGCAGAATTCACCTCTGAAACTGGATTTGAAGGCCCACCCATTTGTGGGTCTTCATGCAGTGCCGGATAGTGACTGCCACTTGAGTGATGGGGGGTGCTAAAGTGAAAATCCCTTTCTCGCACGGACATTCGTGCGCCTGTTCTTCTACGCCTCGGTGGTTCTGGAGGTGCTAGTTGTACTGGCGGCGGTGGTGGCGGTGGTGGCGGTGGCATGACTGCCACGAAACGCAAATCCTCGGAGGGATCCTGCTGCTGCTGCTGGTGAGGCGATGAATGGTGAGAGGGTGTAAAGTACCATTTATACTCGTTAAATCTCGCCTGGTAGCTGTCTGGGCCACGGTAAGGTGATCCATGGAAGGATGACCCATCCGAAATCTCGATGGGGTGAGTAGGTGTCCCAGAAGGTGGTTCGACAGGATCCGTGTCCTCATCTATATCCATTCCCTGAGCTTCGGGGAAATGGTCTTCAGGTCCTAGTGGGTTAAAACCCACTGGTTCTTCGATATAGTTTGCCGGGTTGAACCGGCCCTGGAAGACAGGAGTGGGGTCGCCAAAGGAATGGTGCGAAAGGGATCGCTGCAACGGCAAGAAGGAGTGGCGTGAGTCTTCAGGCTCATTCTCTGATTACGGCCCAAAGGAATGGCGGTAAGGAGGTGTTGAGCTAAACGAAGTAGATCGCCTAGTGGGCTCTGAATGGATCCTCCAGTCTCCTTGAGGACCGGCACTCATGGTAGCAGAAGGAGTTCGCCGGTGTGAAGGCCCGGCCTCGTGATCGTTGGGGGCGTGGATTGGCCCCTTGCCTCGTCCTCCTCTTCGGAACCTCAGTGGCATATTTCCTATCAAACTAATTAAAGAAACAACAAGGAATATAAAGGACAAGTTAGAATTAAAAACATTTTGGATTAGTCCTAAGTTCTTTGTCTAGACTAGAAAATTTAGGAAAGTGCAACTGTGTAACTGAGATTAAACACAAAAGGCTAGTGTTTAATTTACTCAGTGTTGGCTCTGATACCAACCTGTCACACCCCGATATTTCCACGTATTACCGGTGGGCCCGGTGGGGAGTATCGTGACGTAGTTGATATCATCATAGTCAAACAACACAAATTATAAATGCACAGCGGAAGCAAAAGGTATGAATCACATTACAAACCGAATAAATAGTAATATCAAACTATTACAACGGACTGTAAAAGATTCACAGGCGGATTAAAATATAAATGAGATCATTGTTCAACAGACTTTAACATCTAGAGCTTGCAACACTTGATTATTGATGCCTGGAGTAGCCGGCCTATTTCGTATAGTACCTGCACTTAACCTTTTTGGAAAATACGTCAGTTTACACTGGTAAATACAATTAACTGACTCATTTTGAAAAGAGTTTAAGAAAATTAGTTTGAATGCATATGGCACAAAATATCTTTTATAACTTGGGATAATTATTTAAAAATAAACGTGTATACAGTTTTACATGTTTGTCGTCCATTTAGGACCCGGTTAGAAGAGCCGGTTTAACAAGATTAATAGACACGCCACTTGGTATAATACCCACAAGAAGATACCCTTCTTGTGGACTACCTTGTTACATACGCAACTGTCAGGTGTATGCCTACACCCCGTGCTTAAGTTGTGGCCATTTCTAATGAATGAGCCGAGGATATCCAGGACACGGTTATTAACCCCCCAAAGGCATTTCATCAAACAAGACAGAATAAAACGGGTTATGCATCTTTTTAATTAATATTTGATTGTACGAATTCATACCCGACCAAGCGGTATCATTATAATACCGTACCCCAAGCCCGTATAGGGAAAATAAGTTAAAGTATTTACCTGAGAAAATATTCAAATTTATCTCAACCGTATTCTATCAGCAAGTGCAGATAGCTTTTACTGGTCTCCTAAATCTGGAACGAAGGTTTTAATAACCTATTAGATTCCTAACAGGTCTTAATTAAGCCTAAACTTAGACCGGTTAGTTTAAAGAAAAGTATACGGTTCAAAACGCAAGATTAAGCGAAGACCGGATTAGAATGTGATTTAGTCCCGACAAGTTTGAAGACTTGTATAATATGGGTAAACTAAACACATTCTGGATTTTGAGGAGAAAATGATAAGGGTTAACCCGTTTCGGTCAATTTACGCAAACTAGTTACATAAACCAAACTGGGCGCGAATAACGCATAACGGGTAACCAAAAGAGTCATGAACAGGTTTCCTATACCTTCCATTATGCCCAAAACGAGTTTAATCTCAAATTAAGCCCCGTAGGGGTATTTTGGTCATTTTAAAGATTATAAAAGAGATTAAATAAAATTCTGATGTTCGGGTCTGAAGTAATTAGTAACATTACTTATTTTAATAAGTTATATCAGTAGGTGACAAGTCTTATATGAGAAGAATGGTTTTAACCCAAACTATATGTTTAAAATGCGTAAAAAGTCGTTTTAAGCGATTTCCGGGTTAGAATAAGAAATCTGAATTCCTGATCAGTTTATAAAGTTTAAATTACTTCATTTATCATATAAAATTAGTAGCAAAAGATTTGGTGTCAAGATGTCGTGTAAAACTCATTTTATAAACGAAAATAGTATAATCGGTAATTACCGAATCAAGGTAATAACCCTATGTTATGATCAGTTTAAAAATAATTAAAAATCTTCAAAAATCCCAAAATATTATATTACATCAGTGGGTAAAAATTTTGGTGTAAAAAATTGGGTTTAAATAGGCTTTGCGTTAATTATGTCGTTTAATTAATAAAAGACCTCCTAATTACGCTATTGAGCATAACTCCTAATCTAGACCTCCAACTGATGTGAAATTTTAGGGTTTAACGCCCTAAATCGTTTTAATCAAATTTAACGCAGCGAAAAATACATACTAAAAATTTCTTTTATGAAATTCTTTCTTTCACTTAAATACATTAATCCCTTTTCATAAATTAATTAAAAGCTATCATACGTATATCGAATTAGGTGACCACATACACGCCCACGTACAATCCATGTCTTGACTCGATCTTCAATCGCGTACACATCTTGAGCAATCATTCATAAACCTGTACAACCTGCAGTCACCACAACCAATTAGTTCATTAGCAACCAGTGACATAATATATATACTTTAAAAGGTGCATCATCAAGCATCAACGTCTCTTATTCTCGTTCATATAAGTCCATTCTTCCATCCATTCGGACACTCTCGTCTGACCTCCATACTTAACCTTCATTCTCCATTATTAGTTTACCTGCACTTCCATTTCAATTCTAACAGAAACAATTAGCATCATTATACTTTCCTATCACATTCGACTCCTTTTTCCGTAAACTTACCTATTTACTTCCATTGTTTAATGCTTTCTCACATGTATCACAATAATCATCATACTACAATATATTTTACATCTAAGTGTAAGTCCGGGATTTACTTACCTTATGCGTCCGTATTTGCATCCGCTTACTTGAGTCTTCTTGTCCCGTTAGCCTTCCACGCTCCCATCCATCTTGACATGATTCCTATACTTTCATGTCATTATATTTATATCCTTATTAGCATACATGATTATTCATATCAAGTTCATATCTCACATATGTATTTCATTAGCCGATTCAAACAAGCATATAACATACTCAACATCAACCTAACATAATCTTCACATGAACTATATCTAAAATACATTACTCATGATTGTTTACTATCAATTTCATTAATACCACATTCTATACATGTTTACCCATTAATTGCATACAATTTCACATATCATTGTCATTTAGACATTTCATCAAACACTTGGTGTGCGTACTACTTCCTAAGCATAATGTACAAGTATTTCATGTGTTTCTTCCTAATTATCACCTTCATTTATCAACACAAGTAAATATCATACAAATTCCATACCATAATCACTCTATATACAAATACCCATCACATACTACACATATCCCTAATCAAGTTCATACCAATTCATGGATTAAACATAAACCCACTTAACTAAGTGTGGTAATTCATCCAAACACCTAAATTCTAGTAATTTACTCAGAGTCTTCGCTTAGGGTTTGTTCCTAAACGTGCATACATCACTAATTTGGGCATAACCTTCATGATTCATACATAATTCACCACTAGTGATGATCATCCAGATTTCTCAACTTCATTAAACATCAAAATTCGACATACCTTATGATCCTCTAGCTTGGGTGATCGTTAATTCATGTTCCTTTATGAGTTTGAGCCTCGATTCATCCTTAAATTTGGAGATTTATGAGGAACTAGGGTTTGGCTCTCTTGAGCCTCCCCTGATCACGCCCAGAACACACACACGATGTGTGTGTATGTGTGTGTATTGTTTTCTTTTAATAAAACAACTTTCAAGTTGTTCACTTTGGTCCCTCATGTTTCGTTTTAATTAATTAAGGCTACAACTCTTCGTTTAATACCAACGATACTAATATTCAACTAGGTTAATTATTCCTAGTTAATATTCATTTACGGGTTTACTTTTACCCCTATTGGTATTTTTACCCGTTCCTTTATATTAACCGGGTTTAGATTACCAAACCCATTTTTGGGGTGTTACATAGGGACATGTTTATAAATCAGTGGCAAAGACTATTGTCCTCTCACATTTCCAAAATTCTTGTTTTAAGGTCAAATGGGCATTATGGTCAACAAAGCAATTAACGAAAACGTGTAAATGCATCGGACAATCAACGAGCCAATCACAGAGGGTTATACTATCATATAACCCGGTCCTAATGAAGCCCTAAGGCATTTCTAAATCATGCTAATATGGGTCAGAACTGAAAGTCAAAGCAGTGCTCAATTTATGCGACTTTCGGTTCCGAACCGGTCCTAAACAGAAAATTGTCGGATCGGACATGCTTAAACATGTTCTTGCATCGATTACCAAGTTATATGAGTGGTAAAACAGGTTACACGTCTTCTACATTGCTAATTATGCGTTAATTTGAAAATTAAGTTTCTGTTTGACTTTTTTGGATTAAGTTTGACCCGACATTTTACCTAGTTAGAGTGGAATTCAGAGGGTGCCCTTTTAAGGGTTTATTGCCCACATAAATACCAACTTATAACTACTTTCAATTTGACTAATCACTGGACCATTAGTGATCAATCGTTAAGTCAAACCTTAATTACGACGGTTTGACTTTTAAGCTATAAACTAAGTAAAACACGATTAAGGAAGGTTAAGGATACTTACCGACGTCCTAATTACGACTAGAGATGCTTAGGGACCGATCTTGAACTCCAAAAAGCTCCAGAAGTTGGGTTTGAATGAATGATCAAAAGTTGCAACATTGAAGTCTTTATATAGTGCTTTTGATTCATCATGATCATCACAAACAAGCCTATGAGGGGATCCCTGATCAATTACAAGTGTCCCTAGAGCCTAAAAACAAGTTTGTGCAGCACATGGTATTGAAAACAAGTGATTTAAGTCGGTTAAACTTGCTGAACAGACACCTGTGCATTTTCTGCTACCAGCGATAGTCTTACGGACCGTAAGCAGGAAGACTTGCGGACCGTAAGAGCCTCTTACAGACCGTAAGACCTTGTCTTTGCGGTCCGTAATAGACCCCGGATTAATTTGCCCAGTTGCTATCTTACGGACCATAAGTGGATCCTTTGCGGTCCGTAAGCCTTCATCAGAAAATAAAAATTTGTAAACTTTTAAGCTTTGACCATGCAACTTTACAACTTCGAATCTTATGTCTTTTCCTTGTAGAGGGGACCATGTATCAGGCTGGCATACCTTTACATGTGCTGCCATGCATGATGAGGTTCTTGGATGCATTATGAATTCTTTTGAAGGAATTTGTCGTATGGAACATAGGATCCATTTCTTGTGCCAATTTGAATTATACGTTATCAAAATAATCGGACTTGAATATATCAGATGTTTATAATATAGATTTGGGTCTTGGGATTTATAACGAGGTTGTTCA
>JARYGA010050494.1:0-41578 GCA_030545235.1 Helianthus tuberosus | reverse complement strand
AACAACCCTAAAGAAAACCGACACCCTCATAAATTTTCCGACACCTAGTATATTTTAAAATATCCCAATATGTCCTAAAATACACCCCATACGTGAAAACAGGCCCCAAATACCTTAAATATTATTAAAAATAATTAAAAATCCAGATTTTGGGTTTGAGGCGGGCCGCGTAAGCCACCCCTCAAACCTTACGCGGGCCGCGATAAGGTAAAAGGCTGGCAAAACCCTTGGCCGCCACGTGGCCCAACACACGGCGAAGCTAGTTGCTGACCCGGACAAGCTAGGCCGTTGACCAATGTTGACGCGGGCCGCGTAGGCCCTTGTCTTGTTTTACGCGGGCCGCGTAGAACCTAAACTCAGCCCCTATAAAGCTGGAGCTTGGACCTTCAGTCGAATTTGTTCAGATTTCTTTTCTCAATCTCAAAACTAAAGTGTAGGCATTATACACGGGTATAATACCCCCCTAAATAACGAAGTTCTGCTCCGTTGTAAGTATCATAACCCCTGGATACGTATTAGATACTCTGCCCGATTAATCTAGGGTTCCGTAACGGCTATCGTGGTGCTGGCCGACGTAGTCGTTGGAATGCCATCTCGGGGAGGGTATTACTAATGTTAAAATGGGTTATTATACTAACACGTGTGCATTTGTGTAAATTATAGATAATTCTCAGGAAACCCTAAAGGATAATCTAAGATAGCAATGTGAGTAATCTCCTTTTTGTTAACTGTTTTTACAAAACCTCACACAATTAGTTATATATTAAGCAATTATTGAGTATTTGTAAGGATACAATTATCGTCGGTATGTTGGGGTTTTGTATACAAAATTAGTTACTGCCTTGCGAGGAGTAACTTTCCACAAGTCGGGTTGACAGTACCGTGGGTGGTAATTAGTATGACTTGGAAACAAATGTAATTGCGAGACCGCCCTCAATACTGTACAATGGTTTTTATTTAAACTTGATTAAACTGGGATTCACTCACCAGTATTTCCCACTGACAAATGTTTTTAAAACGCGTTTCAGGTAACAAACTGTGAAAGCCAAATAGAAGTCAGCTGGACAGCACTGAAGGCTTGGAAAAGTGGCAATAAAGTTACCTAAAATCAATAGATATTTTTATTAAATAAAAATAGGATTCATTCCTATGAAAATGTGTGTACTGAAAAACTTGGGTTTTACCCCATGTATTCAATATTATGAAAGTGTGGTATTTTACCCTGATAAAATATTTCCTAACTACGGTCCTGATGTAAATTCCGCTTCCAAAATTAGACAATACGTGATACCACCGAAACTGGCTCGTGGCCGCCCGTTCCTATATTTGTATAGGGGGACGGGGTTGCGACAGAAGGTGGTATCAGAGCTATGTCACTGATTCAGCCCCAGAAGTGTTCTGCTGACATCAAAATTTAGTCTGTTAGGAAATAAATTATGGAAATACGTGTATAATTGTATTTTATTGTTATGTGTTATTTGACTATTTGTTAGTTTACAGTATGAGCGACCAAGGACCATCTGACGTGTACCGTCAATTGTCTGGTTCGCCTAGAAGCGAAGGTGCCTCTTCTCAGCCTGCCCTCTCAGGGTACTCTGCTGATACGGAAGAAGGAATATTCGTGTTTAAGGCTCAGTCTGAAGAGCCATTCCCTCAGAAAAAAAGAGGATGGTTCAGTCGAGGGGCACACGAGCGTAGGAAGCGCATGAAAAAGTTACAAGACCAGAGAGCCCTAGCAGCAGCTAAAAGAGAAACCAATGCATATGCCCAAGATATGAATAATAGGGGTATAGCCAACATCCACATCTTAGCAACCACTGCAGCTGACCCTAATCTAGAACAAATGATAGCACCCCAACCACAATCACCATTTCCTGACCAACCAATGGAAATAGAAAACCCTGAAAATCAAGTAGAAATGCATGATTTCAACCCGGAGGAAATGCCTAGGGTACCAGCACCAAACCCCTTAAACCCAAATTATGACCCATAGTGGGATGACAATAGGGACTATGTGCAACGTTACCCGATACACGAAGATATACCCATGCCAAACCTAGGAGCCTATCCAGGGTTAGATCCTCTAGATCCCTACTATGATAATGATGTATTCATTAGGGAGATTTTAGAGAATCCTTACCCATACCAGGCACCTACACCTCCGTACCAGGTACCCGCACCCCAGTTTCCAAACCCAGTCCTAGAACCTGCACCCCCAACGAGTGAAGAAAACGTACAGGAACTTAGGACATTTGGTGAGGAAATTCTTGAGAGTAGTGAAAGAATGCGACAGGTGGGAGAGCGACTCGTCTGGAAGTACGACGAGCGCAATATGGATTTTTGGATGAATCCATATCCATGAATGTGATGGTGGAGACGGTAGTAATAATAATATTAATAATAAAATAAAATAATATTTGTGTATGTGTATGAGAAAAAAAAAACTACTACGGATGCCTATTACTAGTAGTGTAACTTTAAATTTCAGTCAGTATTGTAATTTTAATTTCAGTACTGGTGTGTAATAGATGCATAATATATGAAAATAGAGCAAGTCGCAATGATCGACGCTTTTGACCAAAATTCGTGTCATGTGATTGGCTATATTAAATATTATTTTGTGATATTAATACGTTGTAAATGTTTAAAATTCAGATGGCCGATGAAGGAAATCAAGAAAATCTAAATAACGATAACCAGAGTAACATTAACTTGGTTAATGAGAATCCGAGCGTCAATAACAATGGAAACCAAGTGGATAATAGTGCTATCCAACACATAGTGGCACAAGGAATCATAGATGCAATGCCATTTATTATTCAAATTGTTCAAGAAGCGAATAATAAAAGTAAACATAGCAGTAAGCGACCAATTGAACTAGAACACAGCGTGAACAATGGACCCGTACTTCAAGTACCCATTCCCAAAAGAAGAAGAACCATGCCTTATGGTTGTTCTTACAAAGAATTCTGGTCCTGCAAATCAATAAAATTCTCGGGCAATGAAGGACCCATTGCAACTCTACGCTGGATAGAAAAGACTGAGGCTGTTTTAAAAATAAGCAAGTGTGCTGAAGAAGACAAGATAATGTTTGCTTCTAATTTATTTAAGAACTCAGCCTTAGAATGGTGGAACACTGTCCTACAGTCTAGAGGAAGTGATAGGATTTATAATATGGAATGGGAGGAATTTAAGAATATGGTAGAAAGGAAATTATGCCCTCCCAATGAAAAGGAACAGATAGCAAATAAGTTTCTTAACCTTAGAATGACCGGGGTAGATAGTAAGGGGTATACTACTACATTCTTTGAATATGCTAGAATAGTACCAACCCTTGCATCACCTGAACCGGTATTAATCTCCCGTTACATCTGGGGATTAATTGGAGAGATTAGACATGTAGTCAAGGCAGCTAGACCCCAAACTATAGAAGAAGCTGTAGAACTAGCAAACACCTTGACTGATGAGTTAATCCGTACTAGAGAGGAAGACCAGAGGAGAAACCTAGCTCAAAGGCTTATCTAAGAGTTCCATTTTGGGAATTCCAACCGTAAGAATATAGGTTCTACCTCTGCACCATACTGCAAGGTCTGCAAGAAAAAGCATTTGGGAAAATGCTCCACTCACTGCAATTTCTGCAAGGCACCAGGACACAAGGAAGAAGATTGCAAGAGAAAACCTAATAATGGGATGTGTTTCAACTGTGGAGAAAAAAGTCACATCAAGCCGAACTGTCCGAAATTGGCTCCAGCTGTGAACAATAAGAATACCAAAAATGCTAGAGCATTCGTTCTGACTGCAGATGAAGCCAAAATGATTCCAGACGTGATAGCTGGTACATTTTTAGTTAATGATGTTTTTGCTAAAGTATTATTTGACTCTGGTGCAAACCAAAGTTTTATTAATACTTCATTTTGCAAACTCCTTAATCAACCATTAACTAAACTCTCACAAGAATGTCTAGTCGAGACAGCGAATGGAGAAACGGTTAGGATTTCTGAAATCTTGCAGGGAGCAAGAATAGAATTTTTAAACCAAAAGTATATTGCAAATCTTTACCCAATGAATCTGGCAGGATTTGATATTGTATTAGGAATGGATTGGTTAATAGCCAATAAAGCTAATATTTTATGTGATCAAAAGTCAATTCAAGTAAATTCACCAAAGGGTGAATAGATCACAATTAAAGGTGATAAACCATCTAGATCCACAAAATTCATCTCTGTGATGAAAACTGCAAGCTATATAAGAAAAAGGGTCTATAGTGTATTTGATTTCTATAATCACTAACACTAAAGGAAAGAATTAAAAGATATTCCAGTAGTATCTCAGTTTTCAGATGTATTTCCAGAAGAATTACTAGGACTACCACCAGACAGCGAAGTTGAATTCAGAATTCACCTGCTACCAGGAACAGCACCAATTGTCAAAGCACCATACCGTTTGGCACCAGCAGAGATGCAGGAACTAAAGAAACAGTTAGATGAATTATTAGAGAAGGGATTC
This sequence comes from Helianthus tuberosus, assembly GCA_030545235.1. Classification (NCBI taxonomy): domain Eukaryota; kingdom Viridiplantae; phylum Streptophyta; class Magnoliopsida; order Asterales; family Asteraceae; genus Helianthus; species Helianthus tuberosus. Next base: position 37,072 of record JARYGA010050494.1, on the reverse strand, counting down.
ATACAACCAAGCTCATCCCCGTGGGGAGCACCGATTTTATTCGTTAAAAAGAAGGACAGATCAATGCGTATGTGCATTGACTACCGTGAATTGAACAAGGTCACAATTAAGAATCGGTATCCATTACCAAGGATTGACGATCTGTTCGATCAACTTCAAGGAGCTCGATTTTTCTCTAAAATCGATTTAAGGTCAGGATATCATCAATTAAGGGTACAGGAAGAGGACATTCCTAAAACAGCATTTAGAACAAGGTATGGCCATTATGAGTTTACTGTCATGCCATTTGGTTTAACCAATGCCCCAGCTGCATTTATGGACATGATGAACCGAATATGTAAGCCATATTTGGATAAATTCATAATTGTTTTTATTGATGATATTCTCATCTATTCTAAAAGTAAGGAAGATCATGCAAATCATTTGCACGCACTTCTGAGTTTATTAAGAAAAGAAAAGCTTTATGCAAAATTTTCAAAGTGCGAGTTTTGGTTAGAACATGTACGATTTCTTGGACACTTAGTCAATCATGAAGGAATTCATGTGGATCCCACAAAAATCGAGGCAATTACTAAATGGAAAACCCCTGAGTCACCAACCGAGGTTAGAAGTTTCTTAGGATTGGCCGGTTATTATAGAAGATTTATTCGAGATTTCTCTAGAATAGCCATTCCTTTACCTAAGCTAACATGTAAATCTATCAAGTTTGAATGGGGACCAAAGCAAGAAGAAGCCTTTAGAATTCTTAAGCATAGATTAACCCATTCACCCATATTAGCATTACCAGAAGGAACTGAAGACTTTGTAGTCTATTGTGACGCTTCTAAATTAGGTTATGGATGTGTGTTAATGCAACGCCAAAAGGTTATAACTTATGCATCCAGACAACTTAAGAATCATTAAGAGAATTATTCAACCCATGATTTGGAATTAGGAGCTATAATTTTTGCCCTCAAGATTTGGAGACATTACCTTTATGGTAGTAAGTTTACCATATTCACTGATCATAAAAGTTTAAGGTACGTTTTCGGGCAAAAAGAATTGAATATGAGACAAAGACGCTGGATGGAAATGCTTAGTGATTATGATTGTGATATCCAGTATCATGCAGGAAAGGCAAATGTAGTTGCTGATGCTTTAAGTCGAAAGTATCATGAAAAGTAAAAAAAGGTACGTTCTCTTAAATTAAATCTGCAAGTAGATTTAAATGATCAGATTAGAAAAGCACAAGAATCAGTAATCAAGGATGATACTGAAAAACTAAAAGGTATGATTAAAGAATTAGAACAAGGAACAGATGGAATTTGGAGATTCCATGAAAAGAGAATGTGGATACCTAAATTAGGAAACCTACGTCATCTCATATTAGAAGAAGCCCATAAGTCTAAGTATACGATGCATCCAGGAAGTGATAAGATGTACCAGGATTTAAGAAAGAATTTCTGGTGGATAGGAATGAAAAAGGACATAGCAACCTATGTTTCTAAATGTTTAACTTGTTCACAAGTTAAAGCTGAACATCAGAAACCCTCAGGTTTGTTACAGCAGTTAGAAATGCCCGTATGGAAATGGGAATTGATTACAATGGATTTTGTTACCAAATTACCCAAAACAAGGAAAGGTAATGATACAACCTGGGTGATTGTAGATAGGCTAACTAAATCAGCTCATTTCCTACCAATTAAGGAAACTTTTAGTATGGAACAATTAGCCAGATTATATGTAAGTGAAATCGTTTCATTACATGGAATTCCTTTATCAATTGTTTCTGATAGAGATAGCCGTTTTACCTCTCATTTTTGGTCAAGCTTCCAAAAAGCAATGGGAACCAAGTTAAATCTAAGCACCGCTTATCATCCTCAAACTGACGGACAAAGCGAAAGGATAATTCAGACGATAGAAGACATGCTTAGAGCTTGTGTAATTGATTTCGAAGGTAATTGGGACGATCACTTACCTTTAATAGAATTTTCTTATAATAATAGTTATCACACAAGTTTCAATGCTGCACCATTCGAAGCACTTTATAGACGAAAGTGCCGAACCCCAGTCTGTTGGGCAGAAATTGGGGAGAAGCAACTATCTGGACCTGAGATAGTTCAAGACACAACTGACAAGATTATTCAAGTCAAGGAACGACTAAAAGGAGCACGTGATCGACAAAAGAACTATGCTGACAACAGACGCAAACCATTGGAATTTCAAGTAGGAGATAAAGTGTTGTTGAAAGTCTCTCCTTGGAATGGAGTGGTAATATTCATCAAAAGAGAAAAGCTAAGTCCCAGGTATGTTGGACCTTTTGAGATTATTAGAAGAATAGGACCTGTAGCCTATCAGCTACAACTGCCAGAGGAAATGGCAGGAATACATGATGTGTTTCATGTATCTAATCTCAAAAAGTGTTTAGCTGATGAATCACTAGTAACGCCTCTAAAGGACATAGAGGTAAATGAACAACTCAAGTTTGTAGAAAGACCTCTACAGATTGAAGACAGGAAAGTCAAAAACCTCAAACACAAAAGACTAGTTCTGGTTAAAGTGAAGTGGGACTCCAAAAGAGGACCTGAGTATACATGGGAGCTTGAATCAGAAATGCAAAGGAAATATCCACACCTATTCCAGTAGATCTCGAGGACGAGCTCTAAAACAAGGTGGGGAGGATATAACAACTCTAAAGAAAACCGACACCCTCATAAATTTTCCGACACCCTAGTATATTTTAAAATATCCCAATATGTCCTAAAATACACACCATACGTGAAAACGGGCCCCGAATACCTTAAATATTATTAAAAATAATTAAAAATCAAGATTTTGGGTTTGAGGCGGGCCGCGTAAGCCACCCTTCAAACCTTACGCGGGCCGCGACAAGGTAAAAGGCTGGTAAAACCCTGGGCTGCCACGTGGCCCAACACACGACGAAGCTAGTTGCTGACCCGGACAAGCTAGGCCGATGACCAATGTTGACGCGAGCTGCGTAGGCCCATGTCTTGTTTTACACGGGCCGCGTAGAACCCAAACTCAACCCCTATAAAGCTGGAGCTTGGGCCTTCAGTCGAATTCGTTCAGATTTCTTTTCTCAATCTCAAAACTACAGTGTAGGCATTATACACGGGTATAATACCCCCCTAAATAATGAAGTTCGCTCCGTTGTAAGTATCATAACCCCTGGATACGTATTAGATACTCTGCCCGATTGATCTAGGGTTCCGTAACGGCTGTCGTGGTGTTGCCCGACGTAGTCGTTGGAATGCCGTCTCGGGGAGGGTATTACTAATGTTAAAATGGGTTATTATATTAACACGTGTGCATTTGTGTAAATTATAGATAATTCTCAGGAAACCCTAAAGGATAATCTAAGACAACAATGTGAGTAATCTCCTTTTTGTTAACTGTTTTTACAAAACCTCACACAATTAGTTATATATTAAGCAGTTATTGAGTATTTGTAAGGATACAATTATCGTCGGTATGTTGGGGTTTTGTATACAAAATTAGTTACTGCCTTGCGAGGAGTAACTTTCCACAAGTCGGGTTGACAGTACCGTGGGTGGTAATTAGTATGACTTGGAAACAAATGTAATTGCGAGACCGCCCTCAATACTGTACAATGGTTTTTATTTAAACTTGATTAAACTGGGATTCACTCACCAGTATTTCCCACTGACAAATGTTTTTAAAACGCGTTTCAGGTAACAAAATGTGAAAGCCAAATAGAAGCCAGCTGGACAGCACTGAAGGCTTGGAAAAGTGGCAATAAAGTTACCTAAAATCAATAGATGTTTTTATTAAATAAAAATAGGATTCATTCCAATGAAAATGTGTGTACTGAAAAACTTGGGTTTTACCCCATGTATTCAATATTATGAAAGTGTGGTATTTTACTCTGATAAAATATTTCCTAACTACGGCCCTGATGTAAATTCCGCTGCCAAAATTAGACAATACGTGATACCACCGAAACTGGCTCGCGACCGCCCGTTCCTATATTTGTATAGGGGGACGGGGGTTGCGACATGTATCAACAGGGACACCAAAAATATGATGCTCTGGAATCACTTGATTCCATCATCCACAGCCCTGCTCCCAGGGGAAATTCTCTTTCCACACCCATACTCACTGCCCAAATTCCACCACAAATATTACCTTTGTTGGATGCACTTGATATAGCTCAGACAGAAATCAGTTCTTCTCACCCACCTATCACTGAGAATATGCCACAACAAGTGACTGAGTCTGAGCTCCTTATCTCTGCTAAACCACCAACAACTGAGGAGGTTACACCCCTTGAGTTACATGTAACTCTTTGTGGTAGTTCAAGTGAAGCAGCTACTACAAGTGTTGAACCCACTGGTTTACACTTGGACAGTAGTTTCATCAATAAGACTTCCTTGAAGGCAATTTCTTCTTTGGGAACCAGAGTGTTTCCAGTATTCACTGGCTCACTTAAAATGGTTACCTCTTTTGGAGAAAGAAGTCCCCAGCACCAAGAACAAGGGGCATCAGTGGATGACTTTTGGGAAACTTTCCCTAAGTCAACTGCTGATACAACAACTACTAGTGGGAAATCAGATGATCCCATTAAGTTGGGTGATGGTTTAAAGTACAGAGAATTGACGGAGAGGGTTGACAAGATTGACACAACTGTTGCAGAAATCAAAACTATGCTGCAACAGTTGTTACAAGCACAAAAGGAACCACCCACTGCTGCAACACATGCAACATCTGCTCCATCATCTGCTCCTACTTCCACTGAGCTATGGAGTTTATTTCAACCTATGATTCACAAACAAAGAGAATATGCTGATCAACAACATGAAGTTCAAATTCAGAAGATTAGAAATTTAATAGAAGCTAGGTTCAAGGATACACAAGCAGACATCAAGGCAATTAAGGCCCATTTATTGCACACCACTGGCACTGCTCCTCCTTCCATAATTTTTGTTGATAATCCACCAAATGATGCCAAAAAGGGGGAGAAAGTTAAGAAGAAAAAGGGATATGAAGATGGTCTTTACATTGAACCAGATGCAAAATCTAGTCTGGTTGCAGAAATCCCTAGGCAAGATGGTTCCAAAAAGGTTGATGTAACCTTAAATGCTTTTGCTGATGAAAAAGCAAGGCTGAAAAAGGATATGGAGGCAAAGGGTAAATCAAGGTTTGAGTAGGAGAAGAAAGTTTTAATGAAAATGGAAGAACCGGGTACTTCTGAGCCCAAGGATGAGTAGGAAAATCCTAAGCCTAAAAGAAGACAGTCTACTAGAAAAGTGAGCCAACCCAAATCCACACCTTCCAGAATCACAAAACATACTCCCAAACTCCCAAAAACTCCACTCATCAAACATCCAAACCAACAGATGTTAAAACACCTGCTGTATCAACAGCTGTTGGTACTTCAATGGTTTCAACAGATGTTAACCCAACAACCGCCACCAATACTACATCAACACACACTTCAACCACTGTTCTCACCATACAATCCACTGACACACCAAAAACTTCACCACCACAAAAGCCACATACCAAAAAGTAGAAGACATCAGATGACACATCATCTGTTGTAATGACAACAATGGTTGAAACACCAGTTGTTTCAACAGCTGTTAGTCAGCCACCTACCACTCAAATCACCACCACTCAACCTACCAATACACCACCAACCTCTCCTAAGCCCAAAAGGAGAAGGATAATACTGGAGGATGATTCTCCACCACCTCCAACATCTTCACAACAACTGACCCTTGCTACCATTCCAAACCCTGTTCCACTCTCTTCAGTACAAGCTCAAAATCCAAACACTGCCATTGTTCCTGCAGCAGTCCAATATCCATTAGATCTTCCAGTAGTTAGAGAGGAGATAAAATCCTTCTACTCTGAAGATGATCCTGCAAAAAGGAACCTGCCATCTCTTCAAGGGTATCCTAGGCCTAACAACATAGAAGAATATTTGAAGTTAAAGGCTCAACAAGTAGAGGATATCTCTAAAAGAAATACAGAAGGAAAATCTGACAAAGAAATTCAAAGATACTTTCAATATCTGCTTATACAAATCAAAACTTTGGAGCAGTTTTCAAAAGATCTTTGTCAAAAACTATCAGAAAAAGATGATGAAAGCCTGAGAAAAGATTACATTGATCACATCATGGCATTCAAGAAATACAAGGCAGAAAGAGCTCAATACAAAGAATGGACCATGAGTGAGCTTAAAGAGGAGCTAGAAAGAGTGCAAAAGATGAACAATAACAAAATAAAACACACTCCTCCTGTTTGGTCAAAGTACAAGAATAATGTACCTGAAAGGGCTTTAAAGCTGAAGAGAATGAAAGAAGAGCTTATTGCTGCTGATTATGGGTCAAGGAATCAGGTTAGCAGGTGGAAAGAAGATAAAGTCTTAGCCACTTACAAGAGGTTGGAAGAGTTGAGAAAGAAAGATCCCAAGGTTCGTCAAAAGTCTGATTACCCTGAAGCAGTGGTTCCAGTTAAACCACAAGAGCTACAAATCATGAAATCCACTACTCATTCTGCTGCCATCCTTTATCAAAGAAGGAAACAAAAGCAGATGGATGCAGAAACAGCAGAAGATATAGCACAAGGGGATTTCATTATAAAAATGTTCCTTCAGCAGATGATAGCAGAAAATCCTGAATTTGCAAAAGCTTCAAACACTGCTCAACTAGTTATTACCAGGCCTCCATCTCCAAACTCATCATCAATAAAAAATCTCCCAAGAAACCCACTAGATTCAAAAATACTAAAGTGGAAATCTGACAAACAGACCCACGCATTGACTTTGCTCAAATTCAGTGGTGAGGTGAAGAAAATATCAAGGGAACAAGCATTGGGCCTTAGAGTTAAAGATCTGCAAGATCTCATTGAGCTTACACTGTGCAGGGATGAGGATGACACAGATTCCTTGGACTTTGAATTACAATTCAAAGGATAAGTCAGGGAATTATTGATGAGGCAATAAAGATACAAGAATAATGAAGGGTTTTGGCATCATCTGTTCCAGGGGGAGATTGTTGGGATTGAACCCTGCAGAGGAACAGTTGATTAAAGCCAAAACTGGATCAAATCAGTGAATCCAGAATAAGCAGATGTTTGTATTCAGTATTTCCCCTTGGAAGTGGCCCTAACATCTGATGACCTCCATCCACTGTTCGTCTACAACAACTGCTGATTTTCAACAACTGGACTGTTGAAGACTAAAGCACTGATGCTCAATCTACTGTCATGGTTCAAGTGCTGCTGAAGACACAAAGCACTGCTGGGAGTATAACAGTGGAATGAGAAGCAGTAGTTAGTTTATTTCTTTGTATTGTATTGTAATCAGTGGTTAGATAAGAGTGCTTGTATAGATCAGTGGTTGTAGGTTGTTAGGAGGTTAGATGTCACTTTCATGGTGACGTCAGCAAAGATGCTTCAGTGGTTTGTTCGGTACTATAAATAGAGCAGTACCCTGTACTGTTCTATTAGCTCTTTCTTCACAACTCATTCTGTACGAACAACTATCTGTGAGCTCAGGCTGAGGGGGAGATTGTATTACATGCATGCAAGTGTTATTGAATCATTGTAATAAATATAATCATTTGATTTCATGTCAAACATGTGTGTTGAAAGCAATTCTCTCATTTGATTGTGTTGAAAGTTTGTTTCCATTTTAATTCCGCTGCACTTGTTTCTAATTCATCTTCATTAATCTCAAACAAACACAATCATAAGAAACTCAGATCCTAACAATTGGTATCAGAGCTTGGACAATTAAACTTGATCTAACAATCATTTCGACGTAAAAGTTCAGCTCAAAATCGTTGATACTTTTTAATTGTTCGTTTTGTTGAAAAACAGAGTAAGGGTTAATCACGATCAAAGTTGATTAACCAGTGCCTGTAAAACAACCAGGATAACGTCACAATCACAAGATATGAACAATAACATAGGTTCTCTCTTCAAACCACCCATGTTGAAGAAAAATGAATACAACATCTGGGAGCAAAGGATGAGTCTCATCCTTGCTCAACATAATATCGGATGTTAGAAGTCGGTTATCTTTGGACCACACGTTCCTATGGTGCCAAGTGCTGAGGATCTAAAGGTCTTTGTTCCTAAGAAAGTTGAGAACTATACGGACCAGGATTTTCAGAAAATTGAACTGGATGCCAAGGCATTTAGCATCGTTGCATCTGCACTTCCCAATGAGATCTATGCTGGGCTGTTACACTGTAACAGTGCCAAGGAATTGTGGGATGCACTGAAGGAACAGTTTGGGGGGACTGAAGAAGTAATTGAAAACAACAGGGAAATTTTAAACCAACAGTATGAAACCTTTTGTCTTATTAAGGGTGAAACATTAACACAGCAGTTTGAGCGATTTAGCTGTCTCATAAGTGAACTTAAGCTTGTTAAAACTGAATTTCCTAAATCAACTGTTAACAGCAGGTTTCTAAGATCACTTCCTGAAAAGTGGGACACAATTGCTTTTGTAACCCGAAATTCTGTTGAGTTCAAAGATCTGACCCTGACCCAACTTCATGGTAGACTCCTGACCTATGAAAGGGAGTTAAAGCAGAAAAAGAAGTTGCAAGAGTCTGGAAAAGTTGCAGATGACTACTCATTTGGCAACACAGCTCTTTTGGGCCAGGAAGAGTCTGGTAGTAGTAAGGATCAGAGTTATGATCACTTTATTGACATAACTGCTGGTGGAAACTTCAACTCTGATCCTCACTCATCCAATTATGCTTTCACAGCAAATGGAGAAAGCCAGAACTTTGACAATCTGTGCTTTGAACTCAATGATTTACAGCATTTTGATCCAACTGACTTAGAAGAAATGGACATTTTGCATCAACTTGCATTGTTGAGTGTAAGAACCAGCAAGTTTTACAAAAGGACAGGGAGAAAATTTCCAGGGTTACATGGGAATCTAAAAGTGGGGCTGGATAAGTCAAAGATTAAGTGCTATAAGTGTAATAGGCTAGGTCATTTTGCTAGGGAATGCAAGAGTTAAACCAATGGACCAATTATTACACATCCCAGCTCGAACCCTAGACCACAAAATAACCAAAGCACTGTGCACTATGCCCAATATGCCCCTATTGCTCATGTAAACATTGCTCACTATGCACACCCTGCAACCCCTGTTCCTGTGCATTATGTTCAAACCACTGTTCCACAAATTCAGAATGTCCAAGCCCCTGTCCCTCAGGTTCAAGTGCAACCAGTTGCACCTCAACAAGCTGCACCAACAGTGGTTCAACCAGATCAGCAAAGCTTTTTCACCCAAGGCTTTGTTGACTGGAGCAGCTTACTTGATGAGCTAGGTGATAAAAATTTTGTACTCTATGCTACTAATGATGAATACTGGTTTATGGCATTAGAGTCAATACCAGAAGGGCTGGAAGCTGAAGAAGGATAATCAAGTGATGAAATAGTGGACAAAATTGCTAAAGCAGTGGTTACTGCTGTTGCTGATGAAATACTGCTGGGAGAAAGTTTAAAACCCCTGTTGGAACCACTGTCTGACCCCTGGTCTGAAGAATAAGAAAAGAAGAAAAAAAGTGAAAAAGAAGAGAAAACTCAAGAAGAAAGTGATCATACCTGTGATTGTGCCATGATGGCTGCAACTAAGGTATCACCTCAGGTTCTTAAAAATCTGTGTTCAGACAAATGCATCATAGCATTTGCTAACATTAAAGAGGTGAATGAAAACCTTAGGGATAGGTTATTAACTTCTGAAGTTCAATTTGAAAAGTCATTAAAAGAACTGAAAAACAAATTGAATGAAAAGGAAAATGAAATTTGCAGCATCAAACAAGAGCATGGCATAACCAAGGACCAACTCCAGACCATGATAGAAAAATATCATGCCTGCAAAAAGGAGTTGGAATCAACCCAGATCACTTGTGAAAAATGGGTGGAATCCTGCAAAGGTTATGAAGTCATGCTTGAGAAACAGATCAAAAGCAATGTAGAATTTGGTGTAGGTTTTAGAAAATATAACCAAGTTGAAAACAATGTTGCGAATGAATCTGATTTTGTTGAAATTATTCCCATAAACAAGGATGGCTAAGAGGTTAAAATAACTGTTAAACTTGGTAACAAGATCACATTGGAAAGATCTGTGGGGTCCTCAACTTTTGAGGAAATTGAGAAATACCAATTCAAGCCCACATGGTCTGATGAGTGTGACATCCTTGAAAACTTCAAACCCATGGACTTCACAACCACTGATGGTGTAAAAGCTCCTAAGGCAAAGGTCATTCCTCTTATGGACATCCCAACAGTAGTTCAAAACTCTGTTGCAAAGGAGTCTGAAAAGAAAAGAAAAGGTTAAAAACTTGTTTTGTGATTTCTGTGAGAAGAAAAATCATTTGACCAAAGATTGTTTTCATCTAAAAGCATATGATATTAACAAAACAAGTATCATTATATCTGCTAAGAGCTGCACCATCTGTGGTAAATCAAACCATCTCACTCAGGAATATGTGTATCTCTAACCCTTTGATGTAAAAAAGAATGAGTACACTTCAAAAACATCCATGAGTTTATCAAAACCACCAGTCAAGAAACAACCACTGTTTGTGCCAGTTCAAACAGCTGAACCAAACCTCAGTTAAACAAGATGTCCAGGTAACTGATGCACCCCCTGCTAACCAATACCGAAGAGGTAAAGGTCAACCACCATATCCTAGGGTCCCACATGTTTATGAAGCCTACAAAAGGCCTTCTAAACCAAGAGTGAACAGGCATCCCTATGGATATCAAGAATTAATTGGAAATGGCCCCCAACAGTGGTTAGAGAAACAAGCTGAAAAAATTAATCAAACCCCTGATCTAACCACCGTCCATTATCCTGACCTTAACATAGACACTGCTGAGACCCCATCCAAAGCCTTATTGGCTTTGGAGACCCTCATGAACTAACCTTTTACTTGATGTGCAGGGAGCTTCTGCATGCTAAGATAATCTTTGGTATGTAGATAGTGGAGGCTCCAGGCACATGACAGGATGTAGAGTCCTACTCAAAGAATTCAAAACTCATGGAGGGGGTGATATATCTTTTGGTAATAATAGTAAAGGGAAGGTGATGGGTTCTGGTACAGTTCAGTCTGGAAATGTTAAGTTTGAAAATGTCAATCTGATAGACAATCTAAAATTCAACCTCCTTAGTGTCCCTCAAATGAGTGACAAGGGTTATGGTTCTTTCTTTACTAAGGAGTGTTGTAGGATTGTTGGACCAGAAATGGTTGAAAAGATTGAAAAATAATAAAAAAAGGAATAACTAAACTTGTTGCTAAAAGAAGTGGCAAAGTTTATGTAGTTGACTTGTCAAAAGAGAACCCAAGAACTGATGCCTGTCTGTTCTCAGCTGCCTCTAACAAAGAGACAGAACTTTGGCACAAAAGATAGGGGCACACAAATCTCAAGACAATCACTGCTTTATCAAAACAGGGGTTAGTAAGAGGTCTTCCTCAAAAACTGTTCACCTGTCCTGAGCATTGTGTTTCCTGCCTAAAAGGAAAACAACATATAAGCTCTTTTAAGTCCATTAAAGAGTCCAAAACAACCAAGTTCTTGCAAATGCTTCACATGGATCTGTTTGGCCCAGTTAAAGTCATGAGTCTTAAAAAGAAAAGATATTGCTTGGTAATTGTAGATGACTTTTCTAGGTTTACATGGACTTATTTCTTACATTCCAAAGATGAGACTGCAGGCATTCTGCAAGACTTTGTTACACAGGTTGAAAAGCAGTTTGACTTGCCAGTAAAAATCTTCAGGAGTGACAATGGCACAGAATTCAGAAATAGGGAGTTGGATGAGTTTTGTGTGTTAAAAGGAATTGTAAGGCAGTACAACATTCCAAGAACACCAGAACAAAATGGGGTAGTTGAAAGAAAGAACAGAACTTTGATAGAGGCTGCCAGGACCATGCTTGCTGATTCAGGTATGCCACTAACTTTCTGGGCAGAGGCTGTAAACACGGCCTGCTATGTCCAGAACAGAGTTTTAATAAACCCCAGGTATCAAAAGACTGCCTATGAAATTCTGTATAAAATCAAACCACTGATCTCATATTTCAAAGTTTTTGGCTGCCCATGTTTCATTTTAAACTTAAAAGATTCTATCTCAAAGTTTGCAGCCAAAATTGATTGTGGTTATCATTTGGGATACTCAACCACTGCTAAGGCCTACAAAGTGTTCAACACTAGGATTAAGACAGTGGAAGAGACTTTGAATGTGAAGTTCAATGAACTCTCTTCAATGAAAATCCCTGCAAATCCCGCAGAATTATTTGATCTTGATAAATTTACTTTTGAAAATGTTTCTATCAAGACTAACAATGCAGATCCATCACAAAGTCCTCCATCAGACTATGGATATGAAGTTATCATTCCACAATAAAAGTCTGCATCAATTGGAAGAGCAGCAGATGTTCAAAACAACTGTCAAAGCTCAACCACTGCTACCTCAACAATTGTTGACCATAGTAGCCCATTAACCCCTGCTTCCACATCATTAAGCACTGTTGATAAAAATCCCCAAACAGTGGATAAATTTCAGCCTGCTTTCATACTCCTTCCTCCTATTCCTCCACCTCCATTTGAAACCACTGTTGGATCATCAAAGTCACCAACAGTGGTTAGCTCAGATGATTCACATCTGCAGCCTTCACCTTTAAATGCCATTGTTCCATACAAAGGAGAGTTAATCTTCTTGAAGTCTCATCCACCTGACCAAATCATTGGAAACATCAGTGAAGGGGTGATAACCAGAAGCCAATCCCAAAACATCTGTCTTTTTGCCGGTTTCCTATCACTCCATCAGCCAGTCAAGTACCAAGAGGCACTAAAAGACAACAGCTGGGTAGAAGCCATGTAAGAGGAGCTCCAACAGTTTAGAAGACAACAAGTTTGGGAGCTTGTACCACTGCCAGAGGGTGTGAGTCCTATTGGCACAAAGTGGGTCTTTAAAAATAAAACTGATGAATGGGGTATTGTTGTCAAGAATAAAGCAAGGCTCATGGTTCAAGGGTTCAGACAGGAAGATGGCATTGACTATGATGAAACTTTTGCCCCAGTAGCAAGATTAGAAGCTATCAGATTATTCTTGTCCTTTGTTGTCAACCACAACATAAAGGTGTATCAAGTGGATATTAAATGTGCATTCCTCTATGGTAAGATTCAAGAAGAGGTATATGTTTGTCAACCTCCAGGCTTTGAGGATCCATTTAATCCAAATCATGTCTACAAGCTTAATAAAGCTTTGTATGGACTGAAACAAGCACCTAGATCCTGGTATGAAACTCTTTCCACCTTTCTTCTTTCCATTGGGTTCACAAGAGGTAAAATTGATAAAACATTGTTTTTGAAATGGAGAGGGAAAGATTTGATGATTGTCCAGATTTATGTGGATGACATCATTTTTGGAAGCACATGTTCTAAAATGTGTCAAGAGTTCAGACAACTCATGACAGCTGAGTTTGATATGAGTGCAATGGATGAACTCCAGTGCTTTCTTGCTCTCTAAGTAAGGCAACTGCAAAATGGTACTTTCATCCATCAAGGCAAATATGCCAAAGAACTATTAAAGAAATTTGAGATGGATGATTGTAAACCATGTAGTACACCTATAGTAACCACAAAGATAGTCATGTCTGATGAAAAGGATGATTTGGTTGATCAAACTCTTTATAGAAGCATGATTGGGTCTTTATTGTACCTAACTGCATCTAGGCCAGACATCATGTTTGCAACATGTGTTTGTGCATGATCCCAATCAGCCCCAAGAAAGTCAAACCTTATTTCTGTAAAAAGGATATTCAGATACCTAAAAGGTGCTCCCACACTTGGTATCTGGTATCCAGCTGATGAAAATATCAAGCTTTCAGGTTTCTCTGACAATGACTTTGCTGGATGCGACAAAACAAGGAAGTCCATGTCAGGAGGGTGCCAATTCCTAGGCAGTTGCTTAGTGTCTTGGCAAAGCAAAAACCAAGCAGATGTTTTAACATCCACTGCTAAGGCAGAGTATATAACTGCTGCAAGCTGTACAACCCAACTGTTATGGCTTCAAAATCAATTGTTGGATTTTGGTATCACTGCCTTAAAGACACCTCTCATGTTGGACAGTCAGGCAGCATAAAATATCATCAATAATCCAGTATCCCATTCAACCACCAAGCACATTGATATCAGATATCACTTTGTGATGGATTGCTATGAAAAAGGTTTGATTTCTCTGCATCATATTCCAACTAAAGATCAACTAATCTCTAGGATTGGCATGCTGAACATGGAATAACAAGCAAAATCTTGTTTTTCTATGAATAAAAGCATTAAAATGTTTTCAGAAAATCAAAATTCCATCCTTAAAAATAGTTAAAAATGAAAATTTTCATTAATCCTCAAAAGTCTGCCATAACCACTGTTTTGGTTCAAACATCTGTTCTGATGATTATTGTCCACTGCTGAAAGTCAACCACTGTTTTCTCATTTCCTTGATTAATCACTGTTGTTCAAAATCATTGTTTTAACCCACTGATGGCTATCCACTGATAGTTCAAAATCAGCCACTGTTTTCATTTCACCATTGCAAACCACTGATACTTGTTCCATCAGTGGTTTCCTAAACAACTGTCTTCCATTATTCATTAGTGGTTGGTACGTGGACAGTACTTATCAGTCAGATCTTTTGTTACCGCTGCCACGTTAGCATTCACTTTTTCCCTTTATAAAACCCTGATCAAACCCCGAAACAGGGTTTTCACTGTCGAATCGAATTCAAAATTCCTTTCTCAAAACAATTACCATCCATTTCTCTCAAATCCTTCATCATCTTCTTCCTCTCGCAACCACACTCAAATCACCATGGCCCTTCCTTACAAAACTCCCCATAACTACCTTTGCATACTTGAAAAACCAAGTGACAGCACAACCTTCAACTCCGTCATTGATGCTCTTTCAAAAACAAAGTACAAAACTTTGTTGACTTGTGATGCTCCTATTTTCATAGAAACTCAACGACAATTCTGTAAAAATGCAAAACTTTATATTAAGGACAAAAAGCCCTTAGCAATAAATTCTTCAATCCGGGGTATTGTTGTTACCATCACACCACAAACTCTGTTGGAGGTTTTTGAACTAAATGATATTCAAGGTAAAAATTCCTTTCCAAAAACAGAGTATCAAATTGATTTTCTTGAGAGAGGGTATGAAGAGGAAATGAAAAAGGATACTTTACAAAAAGGCAGCTTTCCTCCTGCCATGAGGTTTTTGTTTCATACCCTCCTCATGTGTGTTTCTAATAAAACAACTGCTTTCAATGAGATATCATTGAAGATTCAATATCTGGGTTATGCAATTTTGAATGAAGAAAATTTTAACTACTCCCAAGAAATCTTCAATGACATGGTTAAGAATATTAATAATATTAAAGATAATAAGAAACCATTTCTCTTGTTTCCAAGGTTTCTAAGTTTTTATTTTCAAAAGAAATTTTCCAAGGATAATGCACATGTGCTAATCCAAGGAACTCCTTGTCAAACAAACAACCTTTCTTCAGAAACTTTTACTCGGCTGTCAAAACCTTCCAAAACACAAACAGAGGAGCCTGAGCAGAATTTAGCAGCAACAACTGCTCCTCATGTGCCTGCTGTTGAGCCCACTGCTCAAAGTGATCACAGCAGCAAAACAACTGCTGTGAAACCCACACCTAAAACCACCAAAAGACCAAAATAGAAAAAATCACAAAAGCCCCCCAAACCCATAAAAAAGGTAACTCTGGAAGATGAGATCCCAGAGCAACTACCAGTGACAACACAAAAGTCACCAATAACCACTGCTGCTACTTCCTCACAGCAGTTGGAAGAAAGATCTCAACCTGAGCCTCAAACTCCTCCTGCTTCTTCTAAAAAAAGAACAGGTTGTGTCAACAGGGACACCAAAATATTGATGCTCTGGAATCACTTGATTCCATCATCCACAGCTCAGCTCTCAGGGCAAATTCTCTTTCCACACCCATACTCACTGCCCAAATTCCACCACAAATATTACCTTTGTTGGATGCACTTGATATAGCTCAGACAGAAATCAGTTCTTCTCACCCACCTATCACTGAGAATATGCCACAACAAGTGACTGAGTCTGAGCTCCCTATCTCTGATAACCCACCAACAACTGAGGAGGTTACACCCCTTGAGTTACATGTAACTCTTGGTGGTAGTTCAAGTGAAGCAGCTACTACAAGTGTTGAACCCACTGGTTTACACTTGGACAGTAGTTTCATCAATAAGACTTCCTTGAAGGAAATTTCTTCTTTGGGAACCAGAGTGTTTCCAGTATTCACTGGCTCACTTAAAATGGTTACCACTTTTGGAGAAAGAAGTCCCCAGTACCAAGAACAAGGGGCATCAGTGGATGACTTTTGGGAAACTTTCCCCAAGTCAACTGCTAATACAACCACTGCTAGTGGGAAATCAGATGATCCCATTAAGTTGGGTGATGGTTTAAAGTATAGAGAATTGCCAGAGAGGGTTGACAATATTGACACAACTGTTGCAGAAATCAAAACTATGCTGCAACAGTTGTTACAAGCACAAAAGGCAGCACCCACTGCTGCAACACATGCAACATCTGCTCCATCATCTGCTCCTACTCCCATTGAGCTATGGAGTTTATTTCAACCTATACTTCACAAACAAAGAGAATTTGCTGATCAACAACATGAAGTTCAAATTCAGAAGATCAGAAATTTAATGGAAGCTAGGTTCAAGGATACAAAAGCGGACATCAAGGAAATTAAGGCCCATTTATTGCACACCACTGGCACTGCTCCTCCTTCTATAATTTTTGTTGATAATCCTCCAAATGATGCCAAAAAGGGGGAGAAAGTTAAGAAGAAAAAGGGATATGAAGATGGTCTTTACATTGAACCAGATGCAAAATCTAGTCTGGTTGTAGAAATCCCTAGGCCAGATGGTTCCAAAAAGGTTGACGTAACCTTAAATGCTTTTGCTGATGAAAAAGCAATGCTGAAAAAGGATATGGAGGCAAAGGGTAAATCAAGGTTTGATCAGGAGAAGAAAGTTTTAATGAAAACGTAAGAACAGGGTGATTCTGAGCCCAAGGATGAGCAGGAAAATCCTAAGCCTAAAAGAAGACAGCCCACTAGAAAAGTGAGGCAACCCAAATCCACACCTTCCAGAATCACAAAACATACTCCCCAAACTCCCAAAAACTCCACTCATAAAACATCCAAACCAACAGATGTTAAAACACCTGCTGTATCAACAGCTGTTGGTACTTCAGTGGTTTCAACAGATGGTAACCCAACAACCGCCACCAATACTACATCAACACACACTTCAACCACTGCTCTCACCATACAATCCACTGACACACCAAAAACTTCATCACCACCACAAAAGCCACCTACCAAAAAGCAGAAGACATCAGATGACACATCATCTGTTGTAATGACAACAATGGTTGAAACACCAGTTGTTTCAACAGCTGTTAGTCAGCCACCTACCACTCAAATCACCACAACTCAACCTACCAAAACACCACCAACCTCTCCTAAGCCCAAAAGGAGAAGGATAATACTGGAGGATGATTCTCCACCACCTCCAACATCTTAACAACAACTAACCCTTGCTACCATTCCAAACCCTGTTCCACTCTCTTCAGTACAAGCTCAAAATCCAAACACTGCCTTTGTTCCTGAAGCAGTCCAATATCCATTAGATCTTCCAGCAGTTAGAGAGGAGATAAAATCCTTCTACTCTGAAGATGATCCTGCAAAAAGGAACCTGCCATCTGTTCATGGGTATCCTAGGCCTAACAACATAGAAGAATATTTGAAGTTAAAGGCTCAACAAGCAGAGGATATCTATAAAAGAAATACAGAAGGAAAATATGAAAAAGAAATTCAAAGATACTTTCAATATCTGCTCACACAAGTCAGAACTTTGTAGCAGTTTTCAAAAGATCTTTGTCAGAAACTACCAGAAAGAGATGATGAAAGCCTGAGAAAAGATTACATTGATCACATCATGGCATTCAAGAAATACAAGGCAGAAAGAGCTCAATACAAAGAATGGACCATGAGTGAGCTTAAAGAGGAGCTAGAAAGAGTGTAAAAGATGAACAATGACAAAATAAAACACACTCCTCCTGTTTGGTCAAAGTACAAGAAAAATGTACCTGAAAGGGCTTTAAAGCTGAAGAGAATCAAAGAAGAGCTTATTGCTGCTGATTATGGGTCAAGGAATCTGGTTAGCAGGTGGAAAGAATATAAAGTCTTAGCCACTTACAAGAGGTTGGAAGAGTTGAGAAAGAAAGATCCCAAGGTTCCTCAAAAGCCTGATTACCCTGTAGCAGTGGTTCCAGCTAAACCACTAAAGCTACAAATCAGGAAATCCACTGCTCCTCCTGCTGCCATCCTTTATCAAAGAAGGAAACAAAAGCAGATGGATGCAGAAACAGCAGAAGATATAACACAAGGGGATTTCATTATAAAAATGGTCCTTCAGCAGATGAGAGCAAAAAATCCTGAGTTGGCAAAAGCTTCAAACACTGCTCAACCAGTTATTACCAGGCCTCCATCTCCAAAGTCATCATCAATAAAAACTTTCCCAAGAAACCCACTGGATTCAAAAAATACTAAAGTGGAAATCTGACAAACAGACCCACGTATTGACTTTGCACAAATCCAGTGGTGAGGTGAAGCAAATATCAAGGGAACAAGCATTGGTCCAAGGTGTTAAAGATCTGCAAGGTCTCCTTGAGCTTAAACTGTGCAGGGATTAGGATGACACAGATTCCTTGGACTTTGAATTTCAATTCAAAGGATAAGTCAGGGAATTATTGATGAGGTAACAAAGATCCAAGAATAATGAAGGGTTTTGGCATCATCTGTTCCCGGGGGAGATTGTTGGGATTGAACCCTGCAGAGGAATAGTTGATTAAAGCCAAAACTGGATCAGATCAGTGGATCCAGAATAAGCAGATGTTTGTATTCAATCAGATCGTTCGTTGGTGTGTGTCACCAGCCTTAGGAAAGGCCGACCTTGCGCGAAGCTGTAGTATGTGACGTTCGCGTAATAGTGTAGTGTTCAGTGAGTTCGAGCGAGAATATCAAGTAAGCTCGTACAAAACCCTTACTGGGTTTGCACAAGTCGGTCTATTGGAGCTTAGACTATAGACTAGGTCTATTCTAAGACATCGACCCGGACTAGGTAGAGTCTTGCCTAATTCCCTATAGTTATAACTCTGATACCAATCTGTCACACCCCAACCGATGGCCTAAACATCAGAGCGCGGCACTGAGCAAAATAAATTGTCCAAAAGAAATCCATAACAACTAAAATTACCAGATATTTAGCATTATGTCCCATACCATACATACCAAATAATTCAATCATTACAGACATATCTCAAGGCAAATAAATTGTTTTGACAACTCAGAATTTAAATTGTTTGTTTCTAGACTCTCTCCTAACTTGATTCCACATAGCAAGAATCCTAGCATCTCAAACCCCTATCACATACGTTAAAATAGAGGTCAATCACATAGTGTAAAGGTGAGCATACAAGTTTAATAGTATAGTAGATAGCGAAAGCGGTTCACACATAACCAGCATGTAACATGTATAGTGCGAAGCAAGTAACTTATCGACAATGAAATATGCACAGACGTGACTGCGAGTTGTAGAATGCGCAACACATATCACCACTGTGACACATGAAGAAAATCCTTTAACAACCCCTGTCCAAGACAAGTGCTGAGTCCAAACTATAGTACTATCGTTGCTAAGGTGTCAGTCAACAATCACTGTGTAAACATAACATACTAGCCTTCATCAAATAACACGTATAACATGCAGAACGGTTAGCGTATAAAATGTGTTTGCATTGTGTGATCGATG
This sequence comes from Helianthus tuberosus, assembly GCA_030545235.1. Classification (NCBI taxonomy): domain Eukaryota; kingdom Viridiplantae; phylum Streptophyta; class Magnoliopsida; order Asterales; family Asteraceae; genus Helianthus; species Helianthus tuberosus. The sequence continues at coordinate 17,145 of JARYGA010050494.1, read as the reverse complement.
TGATTTGATATAGGTGACGTATGTAACACCCAAAAGTGCTTAAAGCAAAAAGGGATCGAGTATACTCACAGAGATGGTAGCGACTAGTCACAATCTGTGATTGGATTGAAGGGAGCGCTAGAGTAAGCCTGATTACAGAACGATAGCATAAGTGGTGAGCGGTGCGTTAAACGATGCAAGTGACTGGGTGACGATGGGTTATCCGAACGGATGACAATCCGGATGGATGGTCATCCGGTCGGATGGCCATTCGGTCGGTTTGTCATTCGTTTGGGATGGATGTGTTTGTGTATGACGTGACTTTGAAGTTTTCGTTGTAGCATTTTCAAAATAAAGAAGTGTTTGTACCATTCAGGTCATCCGGTCGGAAGGTCATCCAGACTGATGGATGTCCGTTCGGATGGCGGTTCGCTGAAATTGATCTTCTTTATATTTTTGTAAAAATTGTTAAGTATTGAAAACCATGAGTCGTCCGATCGGATTATCGTTCGATTAGATGGCTATCCGATCAGACGGCAATCCGTTTGGTAACTTGTTCATTTTGAAATCTGTGAACCTTGCTAAGTTTAGAAAGTTTTGGTGTTTGAACCGAGACGGTGTGACCACGTGTTTAAACAACGGAAACGCCATCAGGTTCAAGTCGTCCGATCTGATGGGAACCATCCTGCCCGATTAGTCAACTGTTCTTGATGGTACTTCATGTTCAACCTGTGAATCGGTCGTCTTCTCCGATAGAAATCCGTTCTCAGTCCCACACTTAACTATAGAACGAGTAGAAGGCCTGAACGAGCTCTGATTCTATCGGTTTTGAGCTAAAGAATGTAAAAGTGTTGAAAGAAGTCTAAATCGGTTTGAAAATGTTTAGATTTAGGTGAAATTAGTGTTTAGTGGAATGAGGTCACACTTTGAAGTTCATAAGAACTCATGATGACATCACCCTAGAACATCCTAAATCCACCGATTTCATGCTAAAAAGTTAAGATTTGGTGGTGAAAATGATGAAGAAGTGTGTGTAGATGATAGAAGTACAAGATTTGAGGTAGAAACTTACAAAGATCATGAGAAATCAAGAGAAAAGAGGGATGGAACGTGCTGGTCAGAGGACGAGCTGTCACATCACATGAACAGTGATGTGACAGGTGCTATTTATAGGCAAGAGAGGAGGAGAGGTGCTGTGAAGTAGTGGATCGAAGGGCGGTTCGATCGGATGGCCATCCGATCGGATGGTCATCCGGACGAATGAGCATCCGATCGGATGGTCATCCGGACGGATGACCATTCGATCGAATGGTCATTCGATCGGATGGGTTTGTGGGTTGGTTTTTGATGTTTTGTTTCATGCGTTGAGCGTTGCGATGCGTTGTGAGTAAGCGATTCGATAGTATTACCCCTTAATTACACCAATATCCTAACTACTAAATAACACAAAAAGTGATCCCCAAATCTCGAGTTTGCGATGAGATTGCGTTGTGATAGAGTTGCGATTGCGTTTGCGATTATTCACCGCAAAACATATAAACGTACACAAGTAACACGTAATAGCACACACACGTAAAACAATATCTATAACCTATAATTCGGGTTGTGATGCGATAGCGGTAAGTCGATTAGCAATTAAACTGTGATTTATTAACATGTACTCCACATAATACAACTAAAGCAACTTAAATTAGAGTATCGATTACAAGTCGAGAAGTACAATCAATAATTAAGCAAGGAGTGACAAATTGCAATTAGCAATCTTTTCTTCCTTTGACTTTGACTTGTACTTCGTCCCGAAATTTAAGGTGCAGGCGTAACAAACAGTTATGGGTACTTAGCCTTCATGTCACTTTCGAGTTCCCAGGTGAACTCGGCGCCGCATTTGTCTTCCCAGCGAACCATCACAATGAGAATGCGTGAGCGTCGGAGTACCTTGGTTTCTCGGCCCATGATCTCGACAGGCTGTTCCACGAAGTGTAATTTTTCGTCCACTTGTAGATCCTCAAGAGGGACATGTAAATCCTTATCGGCTAGGCACTTTTTGAGGTTCGAAACTTGGAAAGTCGGGTGGACATTACTAAGTTCCTCCGGTAGTTCGAGTCTGTAGGCCACTTTGCCAATTCTTTCCAGAATTTTAAAGGGCCCAACATATCGAGGCGCGAGCTTTCCTTTCTTGCCGAATCTGATCACCCCCTTCCAAGGTGCAACCTTTAGGAGTACGTGATCACCAACGTCAAATTCAAGGGGCTTGCGGCGTCTATCGGCGTAACTTTTCTGACGACTCCGAGCTTTCAGGAGGTTGTCTCGAATTTGGAGGATTTTTTCAGTCGTTTCTTGCAATAACTCAGGACCGGTAATTTGCGCATCCCCGATCTCGTGCCATACAATAGGCGATCGAAATTTTCGTCCATATAATGCCTCAAATGGTGCCATTTGGATGCTAGAGTGATAACTATTATTGTACGAGAACTCGACTAAAGGTAAATGCGAATCCCAATTACCACCGAAATCTATAACACACGAGCGAAGCATGTCTTCCAAGGCACGAATAGTGCGTTCAGTCTGACCGTCGGTCTGGGGATGGAAAGCAGTACTAAGATTGAGAGTAGTACCAAGTGAAAATTGAAATGTTTCCCAGAGACGCGAGGTGAATCGACCGTCGCGATTCGAAATGATGTCACGAGGTGTCCCGTGTCGACAAATAACTTCGTCGGTATATATCCGGGCTAATCGTTCTACCTAATAGTCTTCCCGTATCGGTAGAAAGTGAGCGGATTTGGTGAGACGTTCAACGATAACCCAGATTCTGTCGTGACCTGATGGCGTGCGCGGGAGTTTTGTTATGAAGTCCATAGCTATACTCTCCCTCTTCCACATGGGGATTTCAGGTTATACGAGTAAGCCAGAGGGGCGTTGATGCTCAGCCTTGAATTTTGTATAAGTCAGGCATTTCGAAACGTAGATGGCGATATCTCTTCATGCCCGACCACCAGTACTTGTAGCGCATGTCCTGGTACATCTTATCGGCACCGGGATGAATGGAATATCACGACTTGTGGGCTTCGTCTAGCAGAATCTGTCATAAATTGGTGCGCTTGGGAATCCAAATTCGGTCTAGATAATGGAATATACCATTCGATTTGTTCACCAGTTGTTTGCCGTTGTTGATGAGCATTTCCTTCTTCAAAGTACGTTTGGTAAAACAAGCATGTTGAGCGTCACGTATAAGAGTTTCGAGATTGTGCTGGGCTTGAGTATTACGGACGCTATGCAAGTAGCTTCGTCGACTGAGGGCATCGGCAACAACGTTTACTTTGCCAGGATGGTAACGAATCTCACAGTCGTAATCGTTGAGGAGTTCAACCCATCGGCGTTGGCGCATATTTAGCTCTTTCTGGCTAAAGATGTGTTGCAGGCTCTTATGGTCGGTGAAAACCGTACACTTGGTACCGTATAGGTAGTGTCGCCAAATCTTTAGCGCAAAAACAACTGCACCAAGCTCGAGATCATGGGTTGTATAGTTCTTCTCGTGGATCGTGACCTGACGAGAGGCGTACGTGATAACCTTGTCTCGTTGCATGAGAACACAACCAAGACTGAGGGTAGAGGCATCGCACTAGACTACGAAGTCGTCGTTTCCATCGGGTAGAGAGAGCACGGGAGCATTGCAGAGCATAAGTTTGAGCGTTTGAAAGGCTTCCTCTTGTTTGGTTTCCCAAATAAAAGGTTTGTCCTTGTGTGTGAGAGGTACAACGATCTTCGAGAAGTCAGCGATGAATCGGCGATAGTAACCCGCCAATCCGAGAAAAGAACGAACTTCGAACGAGTTCTTTGGTGTAACCCAACTCTTAACAGCTTCGATCTTCGCGGGATCGACATGGATACCTTGACTATTGACAATGTGACCGAGGAATTGAACCTCCTCAAGCTAGAATTCACACTTGGAGAATTTGGCATGGAGACGGTTTCCCTGGAGTAACTCAAGAACCAAACGGAGATGCTGCGCGTGTTCGGTTTTTGACTTGGAATAGATCAGGATATCATCGATGAACACGATGACGAAGCGGTCGAGAAAGGGTTTACACACGCGATTCATTAGATCGATAAAGACTGCGGGAGCGTTGGTTAAACCAAAAGGCATAACAACAAACTCATAGTGACCATATCGGGTTCGAAAAGCGGTTTTGGGTATATCTTCCTCTTGAATTCGTAACTGGTGATAGCCTGAGCGCAAATCAATCTTCGAGAAACACGTAGCACCTTGTAACTGATGAAACAAATCATCGATTCTAGGCAAGGGATAACGATTCTTGATGGTAAGCTTATTCAATTCCCTGTAGTCGATGCACATCCGAAACGATCCATCCTTCTTTTTGACAAAAAGGACAGGCATGCCCCAAGGAGAGGTGCTAGGGCGAATGAAGCCTTTGTCAAGCAATTCCTGGAGCTGACTCGAGAGTTCGCGCATTTCAGACGGAGCGAGACGATAAGGGGCTCTAGCAATAGGATTTGCTCCAGGAATGAGGTCGATTCGAAAATCGATATCACGAGTGGGAGGTAAACAAGGTAAATCATCAGGATATACACGAGGGAAATCACGAACCACAGGCACCTTGTCTATTGCCTTAACTTCCTTTTCCTCCGCTACTACGATGTGTGCCAAGAAAGCTTGATATTCCTTGCGGAGATACTTCCTAGCTTAGACACACGACATGAGTTGTAACTTCTTCGAAGCGACTTCGCCATAAACACACAATTGATTACCGTTTGCGAGAGAGAAACGAATCATTTTATCGAAGCAAACAATTTTAGCATGATTCTCCCGAAGGAAATTCATACCTACTATGATGTCAAAACTACCGAGTTGCATTGGGATAAGATTGATCGGGAAAACGTGACTGTTGAGTTCAAGAGTACAGTCACGCAGAACGGAGCTAACATTGACGGTTCTTCTAGTGGCAACTTCTACGTCGGATGTTGATGGGAGGTTAACGCGCTTAAGGTTTAGGAGCCTTTCGAATTCGAACGATACAAAACAGTTATCAGCTCCAGTATCAAAAAAATATGAAGCATATATACCATTTACGAGAAACGTACCATTAACCACGTTGTTATCTGCCTGAGCCTGGCGGGCGTTGATGTTGAAGACTCGCCCGTGGGCTGCTTGCTGAGCTGGCTGCTGCTGCTGCTGCTGTTAGTGTTATTGCGGTGCTGGCTACTGCTGCTGTTGTGGCTCTTGCTTCACCACTCTATTTGGGCAGACATTTGCGAAGTGGTTGGGATCACCACACGCAAAGCAGGCTCTTGCATGAGCAGGAGCTTCTTGTTGTGCCTGAGGAGCTGGTAGGGCAGAAGCTTGAACTGGGGCTGGAGCTTGGCGAGGACCGGTAAGGCAGTTAGCAGTGAAATGGCCGTACAGGTTGCAATGAACACAAAACCGACATGCGATTCCAACCGGGTGATGATAAGTACAAGTAGGGCAGAGCGGGTGTGGACCAGTATATGCACGCTTGGCTGGCGGTGCATTGGTCACTGGCGCCGCTACTTGGCGGTTTTGAGGTTGTGGTTGGGCATGTACCGCTTGGAGTGGAGCGACGGTAACCGCACAGTTCTTGTTGCTAGAGCTGCTGTTCTTTCTCTTACGGCATGAGCACTTTGAAGCTCGTGGTGCGGTGGTTTCAGCGGTGGGAGCAGCGGTGACTTGGTGAAGACTTTTGGTGCTTTTATCAAAGTAACCCGCCCTAACTCGCTTTTCATTGATCTCGGCAGCGAGTAGGTAAGTCTCTTCGATGGTTGTTGTTTTAGCGGCTTGCACAAAGTCGGCAACACAATCTGGTAAAGCACGGATGTATGTCTTGATGGTAATCTCGGGTGTGGTAACTTGGCCCGGACAAATGATAGTCAGCTGGTTAAAGCGGCCAATTAAACCAGCGTTGTTGCCACCCTCTTGCTTGATGTGCCAGAACTCGTCCTCCAGCTTCTGAAGCTCGTGGGGAGGGCATAACTCCTTCATCATGATGTCCTTCAACTCATCCCACGTGAGCCCATAGGCTGCGTCATTCCCTCGCTTGTTTCTCTCGGCAGTCCACCAATCCATAGCCCTGGACTGGAAAACGCCAGTGGCTTTAACACTACAAAGGTTTTCGGGACAGCCGCTTCGGCGCCGGGTGACTTCAATTGAATCGAACCATTGAAACATGGCAGTAGGCCCGTCTTCTCCGGTGAATTCTTTGGGACCACAAGCTTTAAGCTACTTGAAGCTAATAGTACCCTTCGGCGAGTCAGTCCTTGATTCCTCAGAGGACTTGCTAGCGTTTTCATTAAGCTCGCTGACAATTTGCAGAATGACTTTCGCCATCTACTTTGCGACAAGAACAGCGATTCGTTTGTCCTCATGTTTTCGGCGTGCGGAGCGAGTAGTGTGCGATCCAAATGACGACATTGTCTGCAGCAGACATCATCACAAGACTCAGACACAATTTCGGTTAACCCTAGTATAGTCTAACGATTTGTCTAAAAGCTAATTTATATAAAGCACAAGAATCACAAAGGCACATAATCCACAGGAGCACGTAAGGACAGAGACACATAAACACGTAGTCCACGTAAGCACAGTATGTGAAGTTCGCACAATAGTGTAGTGTTCAGTGAGTTCGAGCGAGAATATCAAGTAAGCTCGTACAAAACCCTTACTGCGTTTGCACAAGTCGGTCTGTTGGAGTTTAGACTATAGACCAGGTCGATTCTAAGACATCGACCTGGACTAGGTCGAGTCTTGCCTAATTCCCTATAGTTATGGCTCTGATACCAATCTCTCACACCCCAACCGATGGCGGAAACATCGGAGCGCGGCACTGAGCGAAACAGATTGTCCAAGAGAAATCCATAACAACTAAAATTACCGGACATTTAGCATTATATCCCATACCGTAACATACCAAATAATTGAATCATTATAGACATAATATCTCAAGGCTAATAAATTGTTTCGACAACTCAGAATTTAAATTGTTTGTTTCTAGACTCTCTCCTAACTCGATTCCACATAGCAAGCATCCTAGCATCTCAAACCCCTGTCACATACGTTAAAATAGAGGTCAATACACATAGTGTAAAGGTGAGCGTACAAGTTTAATAGTATAGTAGATAGCGAAAGCGGTTCACACATAACCAGATGTAACATGTATAGTGCGAAGCAAGTAGGTTATCGACAATGAAATATGCACAGATGTGACTGCGAGTTGTAGAATGCGCAACACATATCACCACTGTGACACGTGAAGAAAAGCCCTTAACAACCCCTGTCCATGACAGGTGCTGAGTCCAAACTATAGTACTATCGTTGCTAAGGTGTCAGGCAACAATCACTGTGTAAACATAACATACTAGCCTTCATCGAATAACACGTATTACATGCAGAACGATTAACATATAAAATGTGTTTGCGTTGTGTGATTGATGTGATTTGATATAAGTAACGTATGTAACACCCAAAACTGCTTAAAGCAAAAAGGGATCGAGTATACTCAGAGAGATGGTAGCGACTAGTCATAATCTGTGATTGGATTGAAGGGAGTGCTTGAGTAAGCCTGATTACAGAACGATAGCATAAGCGATGAGCAGTATGTTAAACGATGCAAGTGACTGGGTGACGAAGGGACATCCGAACGGATGACAATCCGGATGGATGGTCATCCGGTCGGATGGCCATTCGGTCAGTTTGTCATTCTTTTGGGAATGATGTATTTGTGTATGACGTGACTTTGAAGTTTTCGTTGTAGCATTTTCAAAATTAAGAAGTGTTTCTACCATTCAGGTCATCCGGTTGGAAGGTCATCCGGACGGATGGCCGTCATTTTGGATGGCGGTTCACTGAAACTGATCTTCTTTATATTTTTGTAAAAAATGTTAAGTATTGAAAACCATGAGTCATCCGATCGGATTGTCGTTCGATTGGATTGCTATCCGATCGGACGACAATCCATTTGGTAACTTGTTCGTTTTGAAATCTGTGAACCTTGCTAAGTTTAGAGAGTTTTGGTGTTTGTCGTTCGATTGAACCGAGACGGTGTGACCACGTGTTTAAACAACGGAAACTCCATCAGTTTCAAGTCGTCCGATCGGATGGGAACCACCCTGCCCGATTAGTCAACTGTTCTTGATGGTACTTCATGTTCAACCTGTGAATCGGTCGTCTTCTCCGATAGAAATCCGTTCTCAGTCCCACACTTAACTATAGAACGAGTAGAAGGCCTGAACGTCTGATTCTATCGGTTTTGAGCTAAAGAGTGTAAAAGTGTTGAAAGAAGTCTAAATCGGTTTGAAAATGTTTAGATTTAGGTGAAGTTAGTGTTTAGTGGAATGAGGTCACACTTTGAAGTTCATAAGAACTCATGATGACATCACCCTTGAACATCCCAAATCCACCGATTTCATGCTGAAAAGTTAAGATTTGGTGGTGAAAATGATGAAGAAGTGTGTGTAGATGATAGAAGTACAAGATTTGAGGTAGAAACTTACAAAGATCGCTAGAAATCGAGAGAAAAGAGGGCTGGAACGTGTTGGTCGGAGGAGGAGCTGTCACATCACATGAACAGTGATGTGACATGTGCTATTTATAGGCAAGAGAGGAGGAGAGGTGCTGTGAAGTAGTGGATTGAAGGGCGGTTCAATCGGATGGCCATCCGATCGGATGGTCATCCGGACGGATGACCATTCGATCGAATGGTCATTCGATCGGATGGGTTTGTGGGTTGGTTTTTGATGTTTTGTTTCGTGCGTTGAGCGTTGCGAGTAAGTTGCGAGTAAGCGATGCGATAGTATTACCCCTTAATTACACCAATATCCTAACTACTAAATAACACAAAAGTGATCCCCAAATCTCGAGTTTGTGATGAGATTGTGTTGTGATAGAGTTGTGATTGCGTTTGCGATTATTCACCACAAAACATATAAACATACACAAGTAACACGTAATAGCACACACACGTAAAATAATATCCATAACCTATAATTCGGGTTGCGATGTGATAGCGATGCGATTAGCGATTAAACTGCGATTTATTAACATGTACTCCACATAATACAACTAAAGCAACTTAAATTAGAGTATCGATTACAAGTCGAGAAGTACAGCCGATAATTAACCAAGGAGTGACAGATCACAATTAGCAATCTTTTCTTCTTTTGACTTTGACTTCCAAAAATGCGGGTTGTTGCAGCACATGACTCACCGGACCTACCCCCTTGACTCAGCAACCCTATACGCGACACGTGGGCTCTCGCGGCCCGCGATGGCTGAAGCCGTCTTGGTCGCGGGGCGCGACAGACTGTCGGATCAGCCTAGAAAAGGGGGGCTCGAGCTTCATTTGCAACCGTTCATTTCTCAAATTCTCTCTCAACTTTCTCTATAATAGAAATTATGCTTGGGCATAATACCCACTATAAAGCGAAGCTCTGCCACGTTGTAGGTATTATAACCCTGCTATAACCCTACACGATCTAAGTTGGATTTCCGTAATGCATGTCAGGGCTCTGCCCAACTCAGTCATTGGAATTATGTCTCGTGTGTATACCCGATTGATTTAGGATTCCGTAATGCATGTCGGCTCTGCCAGACTCAGTCATTGGAATTCTGTCTCGAGTTGTACGGTCAATGTGATTTTGGTTATTTTACTAACACGTGTGCATTATTTAATTTTTATAGATAATAACTAGGAGATATACCAGGAAGCCTTTGTTTTAAACGAACAATGTGAGTACATTCTCTTTTTGCTACCATTTTGTAAATATATTTTTGTGGGTCCAAATATTTTACCAAAACCTCAATTGTTTTAATTAACACTTAACAGTAATTGAGTATTTGTGACTCTACAATTACTGCCGGTATGTTGGGGTTTTGTATACTAAATGTGGAAAATGTTACCGTTGGACGAAGAGTTAGACAATGGGTAATATAACCCACAAGTCAGGTGTTGACAGTACTGAATGAGTAATTGAGTAGATATAAACAAATGTAATTGCGGATGCCCTCAATTCTGTAAAAGTGATAAAACTGTTTTAATTAAACTGGGATGCACTCACCCGTATTTCTTGCTGATAAAATGTTTTTAAACGCGTTTCAAGTAACAAAATGTGAAAGCCAATAGAAGCCAGCTGGAGAGCATTGAAGGCTTGGAAAAATGGTTATAAAAGTTACCTAAATAAAAAAGAAGTTTTTGTTTTTAATAATTAGGGTTTACCCCTACAAATGTACTGTCAAATGAACTTGGGTTTTATCCCAATATTTTATTATTATAAAAAGTATGGTGTTTTACTCTGATAAAAATATTTCCTAACTACGGTCCTGATGAAAGTTTTCCGCTGCCAAATTAATAAACATCGATACCACCAGCTCTGAGCATGCCACGGCCGCCCGCTTCCGGGGATAGGGGTCGGGGGCTGCGACAGAAGGTGGTATCAGAGATACAACCACTGGTTTAAGCCAAAGAAGTGTTCTGTTGACACTTAAATTTGTAATTCTGTGTTAGGAAATAACTTATGTGATTATATGTTTTGTGTTATTTGATTATTTGTTAGTTTACAGTATGAGTGATCAAGGAACTTCGGACACTTATCGTCATTTAGATAGTTCACCGAAAAACGAGGGAACATCATCTCAACCTGATCCCTCAGGTTACTCAGCCGATACTGAGGAAGGGATATTTATTTTTAAGGCCCAGTCTGAGGAACCGTTTACTACTAAGAAAAAAGGTTGGTTAAATAGAGGTGCACACGAGAGAAGAAAAATAATGAAAAAGTTACAACTGCAGAGGGCAATAGTCAGGGCTAATAAGGAAGCAAAGGCACAAACTCAGGAAACATGCAATAGACCACCATGGGAAGAGGAACTAGATAAACAGTTGGCTAATTTCCATATGCTAGCTACCACAGCAGTAGACTCTAACCAAATAGCCGAACCGCCACTGTTACCTTTATTCCCAGACCAACCAATGCTAGAACCTGACCAAGAGGATCCATTTCCAATCCCAGATGTAGATCCTTATGAGATTCCCAGAATTCCCACACCAAACCCTATAGCTCAGTATACTGACCTTAACCCTTTAGATCCCTTTTGGAGTAGTGAATGGTGGACACAGAGCATAATAAAAAACCCTTACCCTTATGGACAACCTATCCCTCAACATCCTGATCCAGTACCAGCACCCATGCCACCTATGATTCAGGAAAATTTGGAGGAACTTCGCTCATTGGGTGACAAATTAGTAGAGGAAGGGGATAGAATTCGACTAATAGGAGAAAAACTTCTGTGGAAGCATATTGAGCACGACATACATGATTGGATACATGACACTTAGAATAATACCTAGATATATGTGTAATTTTGTACTTTGAATATATATATATATATATATGGATACATAGTATATTTGATTTCCAGATATAGTTTGTAATAGATGCCTATATATGAAAAAGAGTAAAAGTCGTAATGATCGACGTTTTTGACCAACTTGTTTGTGTAATTGTGTGTAAATATTTGTACCAGCTTTATTCTGTGATAATCAATACTTGCTCAATATTTCCAATTCAGATGTCGAATGAAGTAAATCAGGAAAATCAGAATAATGAGAATAACAGAAACCAAATAGATAACAGTGTCATCCAACATATAGTAGCACAAGGAATTATAGATGCTATGCCTTATATTATCAAGACTGTTAAGGAAGCAGAAAATAATAAATATGCAAATGGAAGTAAACGTCAACACACTGAACCAAGTCACGGTGTGAACGATAATGGACCTATTATCCAAGCTCCAATTCCTAAAAGAAGAAGAACCGCTTCTTACGGTTGTTCTTATAAAGAATTCTTGGCTTGCAAACCAATAGAATTCTCAGGCAATGAAGGAGCCATTGTAGCCTTACGTTGGATAGAAAAGACAGAAGCAGTCATAAAAATAAGTAAACGTGCAGACGAATATAAGATTATGTTTGCTTCTATTCTTTTCAAAAATGCAGCCTTAGAATGGTGGAATACTATTCTCCAGTTTAGGGGAAGTGACAGAGTTTATAATATGGAATGGATCAACTTTAAGGAAATGGTTGAAAAAATATTTTGTCCACCCAATGAAAAGGAACAAATCGCCAATAAGTTCCTAAACCTTAGAATGACTGGAATAGACTGCAAAGGTTACACTACTATATTCTTCGAATATGCTAGGATAGTGCCAACCTTAGCCTCACCTAAACTAGTGTTAATCTCCCGTTATATTTGGGGATTAATTAGTGAGATTAGACATGTAGTCAAGGCAGCTAGACCGCAAACCATAGAAGAAGCAATAGAACTAGCTAATACCTTGACTGATGAATTGGTGCGTACACAAGAGGAAAACCGGATAAAGAACCTAGCTCAAAATCTTACCCAAGAATTTTGTTACGGTAATTTCAACCGTGGGAAAGGTACAGGTTCTTCCTCTGCACCCTACTGTAGGTATTGCAAAAGAAAGCATTCTGGAAGATGCTCTGTATACTGCAACTTTTGCAAAATATCTGGACAGAAGGAAGAAGATTGTAGGAAGAAACTTGGTAATGGGATATGCTTCAATTGTGGAGAAAAGGGACACATCAAACCAAACTGTCCAAAACTAGGACCAACAAGGCTAAGACAACTGAAACTCCTAAAAATAATGCTAGAGCATTTGTTCTGACAGCTGAAGAAGCCAAGATGATTCCGGATGTGATTGCCGGTACGTTGTTAGTTAACAACATATTTGCCAAAGTATTGTTTGACTCTGGTGCAAACTAAAGTTTTATCAATACTTCTTTCTACAAACTTCTTGACCAACCCTTAGCCAAACTTCAACAAAATTGTCTGGTAGAGACAGCCAATGGAGAATCCATTAAGATAGGTGAAATCTTGCAGGAAGCAAGAATAGAAATCTTGAACCATCATTTCTTCGCTAACCTTTACCCAATGAATTTGGCCGGTTTCGATGTCGTACTAGGAATGGATTGGTTGGTAGCTAATCTTGCCAGTATTTTATGTGATCAAGAGTCAGTACAAGTAAGTACACCAAGTGGTGAAAAGATCACAACCAAAGGAGATAAGCCAACTAGATCGACAAAATTCATCTCTGTGATGAAAGCCGCAAGTTATGAAATAAAAGGAGGAATAGTATATATGATTTCCGTAATCATTAATACTAAAGGAAAAGAGTTAAAAGATATTCCTGTAATATCTAAATTCTCAGACGTTTTTCCAGAAGAGTTACCTGGATTACCGTCTGATAGAGAGGTTGAATTTAGAATTCACCTAATACCAGGGACGACACCGATTGCCAAAGCACAATATCGATTAGCACCAACGGAGATGCAGGAACTGAAGAAACAATTGGAGGAACTTCTTGACAAAGGTTTTATACAACCAAGTTCATCACGTGGGGAGCACCAGTGTTGTTCGTTAAGAAGAAAGACGGGTCGATGCATATGTGCATTGATTATCGAGATTTGAACAAAGTCACGATTAAGAATCGGTACCCACTACCGAGAATCGATGATCTGTTCGATCAACTTCAATGAGCTCGATTCTTTTCTAAGATTGATTTACGCTCAGGATATCATCAACTGAAAGTACAGGAAGAGGATATTCCTAAGACTGCTTTCAGAACAAGATATGGTCATTATGAATTTACCGTCATGCCATTTGGTTTAACCAATGCCCCAGCCGCATTTATGGACATGATGAACTAGATATGTAAACCATACCTGGATAAAGTCATAATTGTCTTTATAGATGATATTCTAATTTACTCTAAGAGTAAAGAAGAACATGCAGCGCATCTGCATACACTCCTAACATTGTTGAGAAAAGAGAAGCTTTATCCTAAATTCTCAAAATGTGAATTTTGGTTACAAGAAGTGCAATTCCTTGGACATCTGGTTAATCATGAAGGAATTCATGTGGATCCCACAAAGACCGAGGCGATTACTAAATGGAAAGTCCCTGAATCGCCAACAGAAGTACGCAGTTTTCTAGGACTAGTAGGATATTATAGACGGTTTATCAGAGATTTCTCTAGAATAGCCATACCCTTAATCAAACTGACCTGCAAATCTTAAATTTAGTTTGAATGGGGACCAAAATAGGAAGAAGCCTTGAGGATTCTTAAGCAAAGACTAACCAACGTACTCATACTCGTATTACTAGAAGGAACTGAAGACTTTATAGCCTATTGTGATGCGTCTAAGTTAGGATATGGATGTGTGTTGATGCAATGTCAAAAGGTTATAGCTTATGCCTCTAGACAACTTAAGAAACATGAAGAGAATTATATAACCCATGATCTAGAACTAGGAGCCATAGTTTTTGCCCTTAAGCTTTGGAGACACTATTTATATGGAAATAAATTTGTTGTCTTCACCAATCATAAGAGTTAAAGTACATTTTTGGGCAAAAAGAATTAAATATGAGACAAAGACGCTGGATGGAAGTTCTTAATGATTATGATTGTGATATCCAGTATCATGCTGGAAAAGCTAATGTAGTAGCTGATGCTTTAAGTCGAAGTATCATGAAAAGCCGAAACGAGTACGTTTTCTTAGATTAAATCTACAAGTAGATTTAAATGATTAAATTAGAGAAGTACAGAAATCAGCAATCAAGGACGATGCTGAAAATTTAAAAGGAATGATTAAGGAATTAGAACAAGGAACACATGGAATTTGGAAATTCCATAAGAAAAGGACGTGGATACCTAAACAAGGAAACCTACACCACCGAATTCTAGAAGAAGCCCATAAGTCTAAGTATAAGATACATCCCAGAAGTGATAAGATGTATCAAGATCTAAGAAAGAATTTCTAGTGGATAAGAATGAAAAAGGATATAGCTAACTACGTTGCTAAATGTTTAACTTGTTCACAAGTTAAAGCTGAGCATCAGAAACCCTCAGGACTTTTGCAACAGTTAGAAATGCCAATATGGAAATGGAATTTGATAACAATGGACTTTATTACCAAATTACCCAAGATAAGATAAGAAAAGGAAATGATAAAATCTGGGTGATTGTAGACAGATTGACCAAATCTGGTCAATTGTTACCAATGAAATAAACTTTTAGTATGGAACAATTAACCAAGCTATATGTAAATGAAATAGTTTCATTACATGGAATTCCTTTATCTATCGTATCCGATAGAGATAGCTGTTTTACTTCTCATTTTTGGACAAGTTTCCAAAAAGCAATGGGAACCAAGTTAAATCTAAGCACAGCTTATCATCTACAGATGGACGGACAAAGCGAATGGACAATTCAGACAATGGAAGATATGCTTAGAGCTTGTGCAATTGATTTCAGAGGAAATTGGGATGAACATTTACCATTAATAGAATTTTCTTACAATAACAGCTATCATACTAGCATTAATGTATGCACTTTATGAACGAAAGTGCAGAACACCAGTCTGTTGGGCAGAAATTGGAGAAAAGCAATTATCTGGACCAGAGATAGTGCAAGAAACAACACATAAGATAATTCAAGTCAAGGAAAGACTAAAAACAACACGAGATCGTCAAAAGAGTTATGCAGATAACAGACGAAAACCTTTAGAATTTCAAGTAGGAGATAAAGTCTTATTAAAGGTTTCTCCATGGAAAGGAGTAGTAAGATTCGTTAAGAGGGGAAAATTAAGCCCCAGTTATGTTGGACCTTTTTAAGATTATTAGAAAAATAGGACCTATAGCCTATCAGCTACAACTGCCAGAGGAAATGGCAGGAATACATGATGTGTTTCATGTATGTAATCTCAAGAAGTGCTTAGCAGACGAATCTCTAGTGATACCTCTTAAGGACATAGAGGTAAACGAGAAACTTAAGTTTATCGAGAAACCCATGCAGATTGAAGATAGAAAGATCAAGAATCTCAAACACAAGAGATTAGTTTTGGTCAAAGTGAAATGGGATTCCAAGAGAGGACCAGAATACACTTGGGAACTCGAATCAGAGATGCAAAGAAAATACCCACACCTGTTCCTGTAGACCTCGAGGATGAGTTCTAAAACAAGGTGGGGAGGATATAACAACCCTCCTAAATACATCCTAGAACCCTTAACTTGACCCTAAAACGTTCTTTACATACCCCGTACGCAAGAACCGAGCCCGAAAAAACCCTACACTTAGAAAAATCAAGAAAAACAAATTTAAGGTGTCGCTCGCGGACCGCGACGGAGACCCCTATGGTCTGTCGCGGGGCGCGACGACCCTTACTTGGTCGACACTGCGCAGTGCCACGTTGCACATGACTCGCCGGACTTACCCCCTTGACTCATCAACCCTATGCGTGACACGTGGGCTCTCGTGGCCCGCGACGGCTGAAGCCGTCTTGGTCGCGGGGTGCGGTGTACTATCGGATAAGCCTATAAAAGGGGGGCTCGAGCTTAATTTGCAATGGTTCATTTCTCGAATTCTCTCTCAACTTTCTCTTTAATAGCAATTCTGCTCGGGCATAATACCCACTATAAAGCGAAGCTCCGCCACATTGTAAGTATTATAACCTTGCTGTTACCCTACACGATCAACGTAGGATTTCCGTAACGCATGTCAGGTGTCACACCCCAACCAGTGGCGGAAATATCGAAGTGAGACGAAATAGATTGCAAGAGTTCATAACACTATTTGTGACAAGTATTTAAATAATAAATTTTCATTTCATTTCTAAAGAGTCAATTACAAGGATTTGAAACAAATGCAACATGAATAATGAAATACAATACAATAAGAGTACAAAGTTTAAAGTGTGTATATAAGCATCCTACTAGATTCCATGCATCATCAACATCATCGTTAAACCTGCAACATGTTTTAAAAGCGTAGTTCAATACAAAAAGTATTGGCGAGCATACAAGTTTGGTGCGTAGTATACAAGTATAAAATTGATAAGGAAAACTCCACATGACAAACCTAGTTATCAAGATTAATGTATAAACTGGCATGCGATTTACAAGTCAGCCCTCTGTTTACGCAAGTATGAATGAATAAACCTAACATGACCTCTCGTTCACGGGCGGTGCGTTACTCCTATAGCGCTATACATGTGTCACACCCCGATATTTCCACATATTACCGATGAGCCCGGCGGGGAGTATCGTGACATAGTTGATATCATC
>JARYGA010050492.1:0-37136 GCA_030545235.1 Helianthus tuberosus | reverse complement strand
AATTTATTTTTTTTACTTTTCACCCAAAAGTATTTCATAAATTACTTTTAACCCAAACCTATTTGTTTTTTACTTTTAACCCAAAACTTTTTATCTTTTACAATCTATCCTCATAACTTTTTTTACTTTCAACTTTGGTCCTTTATAGTTTTCATTTTCCACAAATTTTGCGCTCTATGCTTAGTTCTAAATTTTGTGACTTAACACATCACAGCGTGCGTCTTTGGCTTAACGTTTTTACGTTTCGTTCTAAATTTTGCGAGTTAACACGACGCAACGTGCGTGTGTGGGTGAACGTTTTTACATCGTCTATTTTTACCCCGTTTGACAGGTTTAACATAACGTTTGGGTCGTAGATCGACTTAGTTATAAATAAAGAATCCCCGCCGCACAGAGCCGTCCCTGAAAACTCTTGAAAAAATTTAGGCCTCGGGCGACGAAAAGAAATGGGCCCAAAATTATGGTTAAGGGTAAATGAATTACAAAAATAAAAACTTATTGATAGAGCAAAGATTCGAACTTGATACCTTTACATTATTTTGAGATGGTTTTTTGCCACTACACTACCAATACTTTTTGCATGATAAACGGATAAATATGCTAAATATATAATTTAATAAATATATACAAGCTTATAAAGACTTTTCGGGCCCTTTGAAATTTTGGGCCTCGGGCGTCGGCACGGGTTTGCCAGGCCCAGAGCCGGCCCTGCCGCCGCATTGCGGCGGGTCGTAATCCTAGTTTAAATTAAATTTGTAGAAAGAATCACTGGATAGTAACCGAAACTAATGTGTTTCATTTGTCTCAGTTAATATAAAAAAAAACGACATTTATCTAAGGTTTTTTTTTTTTGTTTTTTTTTTTTTTTTACAAATTGAAACTCCTAATGAAAGTTATGGTATTAAGTTTTATATATGTTTATTATAAATTAAACTACACAATAAATAACTGAGTAGTAAACAAAATTTCATATTTGTTTCATTTTCATTTGTATTAGTTATTTGTTTTAGTAAACATTTATGAAAAAATTACAAATTGGAACACCTAATGAAAGTTAAGGTTATTTACTAAGTTCTATAATTGCTCAATTTAAATTAAATTGAAAAAAATTAATAATAAGTAAACAGCAACCAATTTCATATATGTTTCAATTCTCTCTGTAAAAAAATTTAAAAATTGTAACATATATATATATATATATATATATATATATATATATATATAACACGAATTGGAACACCTAGTGATAGCTAAACGAATTTTGCGCATTTGGTTGATGAATGTCAGACTCCATTGATGTTGGCTGCAATACACGGGAAGATCTCTTGTGTTGAAAAGCTCATTGAAGCTGGAGCTAATGTATGTCTATTTCTTCCATTTTCATACATTCAAGATTGTTTAAACTAGACATTGTTAATAAATTGTTCAAATTTGTCAGATTCTAATGTTTGATTCGTTAAAAGGAAGAACATGCTTGCACTATGCTGCTTATTATGGCCACTCTGACTGTCTACAGACCATTCTTTACACTGCCCGGACCTCCCACGTTTCGGCCTCATGGTCCCGTATCAATCAAATCCATATTTTCGCTCAAATTTCTTTAACTCCAATTGGGATTTCTTTCAATTTCAGGGGGTTTTCTCGATTTGTGAATATAAGAGACGGTAAGGGCGCGACACCGTTGCACTTGGCCGCCCGTCAACGACGCCCCGAGTGTGTTCATATGCTTCTTGACAACGGGGCCCTTGTTTGTGCTTCAACCAGTGGATATGGGTACTAGTTATTTCAACAAATTGATATTTTGGTTTTAAAAAGCACGCCCGCACCTCTGTTGGTCAAAGTTAGGGTGTGTAAGAGGATGCTGATATGTAAAGACAAATCAAATCTTGAAAACTCCTCAGGGTCTTGAGATATGCACATATGGATCAAAATTGATCAAAGTTAGGGTGAAGAAGTTATGAATGCTTTGCTTAATAAAAAGGTTAATAAGTAAAAGAGACCAGAAAGATTTATTTGTTTGTAAACTTTGTATACGGAGCAAGGCCTCGCATACGTGTTTTCCTCAGAGCGCCTTACGCTATTTAAAACCAAGATTGATGTATATTTATATGTTTTTTTTTTTTTACTTTCTTGTTTGCTAAGTGAACCTCCTTTTGTAGTTTTCCTGGCAGCACTCCACTTCATTTGGCTGCAAGAGGAGGCTCAATGGATTGCATCCGAGAACTATTAGCATGGGGTGCTGATCGGCTTAATCAAGATGCATCAGGGTAAGTTTTTTCATCATCATAAATCATAATAATAATGAAGTGTTATGATATTGATTTTTTTAATTAAATACAGGCGAATTCCTTACACGATTGCTTTAAAACATAAAAACCGAGCATGTGCAGCCTTGCTAGACCCTTCGTCCGCAGTACCGCTAGTGTGGCCATCACCATTAAAGTTCATTAGTGAGCTTAATCAAGATGCTAAAGCTTTGTTAGAGCAGGCTCTAATGGAGGTTAACAAGGAAAGGGAGAGACACATTTTAGAGGCTTCGGGCTGCTCGGTGTCATCTCCAGCCCGTTCTTACACCACCGACATCGATGATAACGTCTCAGAGGTAATATTTGTATATAATTTGCATTTTTTTATAAAATTTTTGCTTTAAGGGTTTGTTTAAAAGTTGAAACTGATTTAAAATTTCCATTTAAAGCTGTCACAATCCACTAAAAGATAAAGTTCTAAACAATCCAAAACTTTGCGGTTTATTAAAATCTGAAATGGTCATAGTTGACTATTCACTTTGATCAGGAGATATTTTTGTTGACTACACTAATATACGTTTAACGTTTGATTTGAATTAGTCGAATGAAATATAGTTTTCTCAACCAACTAAAAATTGTTACATTGTCATTGTCATTGTTATTGCAATTTGCAGGCCAGCGATTCGCAATTATGTTGCATATGTTTTGACCAACTATGCGCGATTGAAGTTCAAGATTGCGGTCACCAAATGTGTGCTCAATGCACACTCGCTTGGTGCTGCCACAACAAGCCCGACCCGGTAACTGCAACCCTACCTGAACCCATCTGTCCCTTTTGTAGAAGCAACATTGCACGATTAACAGTCGTCAAGGTCAAAGGCAAAGTCAACACTGCTGACCAAGAACTCAACCTTTATTCCTCTTCTAAACTGCAAAAATCACGAAATTTGAGTGAGGGAAGCAGTAGCTTCAGGGGATTATCGGCTGTCCCGTCGTTTGGGAGAATGTTGGGCCGTGGTTCGGGTCGGGTCTCTTTTGATCGTGATTGCGATAAAACTGTGAAAGTTGAAGGATCGGGTTGAAGATCGTTCTGAGCCCGATGGGCATCATGTGTATAGAAACCTGTCTTCAAATCTGTTCATGAGTTTGATTTGTGGGACAATAAGTAAAGGAAATGATGAGTAGTATTGTTTGTTGTGTTTAGAAACCTGTCTTCAAATCTGCTCCATGTGAGTCTTTGCTTAGTTACCTGTTTGAAAAGTTTCTTTTTTTTTTTTCTCTTATTTTAACCATGAGGCTAGAAAATTCAAAATTCATCTATGTAATGGTTTAATGAATAAACGGTGAGAGGTGGATTGAACCCCACCTTTTCATGGTTATGGAGTGTGATGGTTTATAAAATAAAAGTAAGGGTAAATTACACTTGTCGTCCTTTACGTTTGTGTCGAATTGCAGTGGATACCCTTTAACTTCAATAATTACAGTCACAGTCCTTTATTTGAAAAACTCATTACATCCTATGTCATTTGACACTAATCCAGTTAAATTTATTAGTTAAATATGACATGTGACTTACACATGAGGGTAGGTAATTTAACTTGTATAAAGGATGAAAAGTGTAATTTATACATATATTTAAAAACAGAACACACAGACATAAACTAGGATTTATGTATCAAGAACTCTAATGTCGCAACCCCCGACCCCTACCCGGGAGTGGGCGGCCGCGAGTCTCAGAGTGGGCAGCCGCGAGTCTCAGAGCGGGTGGTATCGGTGTTTATTAATTTGGAAGCGGAAATTACATCAGGATCGTAGTTAGGAAATAGTTTATTAGAGTAAAACACCACACTTTTATATTTAATAAATACATGGGAAAAACCCAAGTTTCCATTACAACATGTTTATAGGGATAAACCATAATTTATTGAAATAAAACTTCTTTCTTGTTTAGGTAGCTTTTATAGCCACTTTTCCAAGCCTTCAGTGCTCTCCAGCTGACTTCTATTGGCTTTCACATTTTGTTACCTTAAACGCGTTTTAAAAAGTTTTATCAGCAAGAAATACTGGCGAGTGAATCCCAGTTTACTCAAAACAAGTTTTATCATTTTACAGTATTGAGGGCATCCGCAATTACATTTGTTTATCTCTACCCAATTACCACCCACGGTACTGTCAATCCTGACTTATGGTCATGCTACTACTCATAGTGTAGTAACAAGTAATGTATACAAAACCCCAACATACCCACAGTAATTGTAGAATCACAAATACTCATGTAACAACCCGCTTTTTGGAAGTCAAAGTACAAGTCAAAGTCAAAGTCAAAGGAAGAAAAGATTGCTAATTGCGATATGTCACTCCTTGCTTAACTATTGATTGTACATTAATGACTTGTAGTCGAATCTTTTATTTATTTGCTTTAGTTGTATTATGTGGTGTATTTATTAATAATCGAGGTTTAATCGCATGTTTAACCGTTAATCGACTTATCGCTAATCGCATCTCTATCGCATTCGCAACTCGAATTATGTGTTCTGGATATTGCTTTACCTGTGTGTGCTATTATGTGTTACTTGTGCATGATATATTTATGTTGAGGTGTCTAATCGCAATCGCAATCGCAATTCTATCCCATCGCAATCTAATCGCAAACGCTAAACGCAAGTTAATTATAGTGATTGTATGTTAGATATAGTAGTTAGGTTATTTATGTGACTAATGGGTAATACTATCGCATCGCAACGCTCAATACGCGAATCGAAACGACAAAACTCAACGCGCCGGACACCTGGTATAACAACCCTCCTGAGATTTTTCTGACACCCTAATATATTTTAAAATACCCCTATATGTCTTAAAATACACCCCGTAAGTGAAAGCCGAGCCCAAAATATGATATATCATTAAAAATAAAATAAAACAAAAATTTTGTATCGCTCGCGGGCCGCGTAGCCCATAGCAACACTTTACGCGGGCCGCGGCAACTTAAAGTCAGGCGAACCCCTGTGATGACACGTGTCATAACGCGTGTTGAACCTAGTCGTGACCTGGATCAGCTACAACCTAAACCCCCTACGACGCGGGCCGCGTAAGCTTATGCTTACCTTTACCCGGGCCGCGAGAAACCCGTTTTTCAGCCCTTTAAATAGCATGCATCGGATCTTCAGTCTACTCGCTCATTTCTTTTATTTCTAAACGAATTCTGAAGTAGTAGGCATAATATACGGGTATTATATCCCCCTAATTAGCGTGGTTCTGCTCCGTTGTAAGTATTATAACCCCAGTTACATATTAGATACGCTGCCTGATTGATCCAGGGTTCCGTAACAACTGTCGTGGTTCTGCCCGACGTAGTTGTTGGAATACCGTCTCGGGTAGGGTATTGTTAATATAATTAAAGGGTTATTATACTAACATATGTACATTTGTGTAAATTATAGATTAACACCAGGAAAACCTAGAAGAAGTCTAAAACAGCAATGTGAGTTTATCCGCTTTTTGTAAACCTTTTTGTGAACTGTTTTACAAAACCTTAAATGTTTTACAATGTGATTAAGCAGTGATTGAGTCTTTATAGTTCTTCAATTACTGCCGGTATGTTGGGGTTTTGTATACAAAATGTGGAACACGTTACAATTGGACAACGAGTTAGCCAATGTGTAATATGACCCACCAGTCAGGATTGACAGTACTGAATGAGTAATTGTGTAGAAATAAACATTGTGATCGCTCTCAATACTGTGTTAATTAATAAAAATCTTCTTGATTAAACTGGGATTCACTCACCAGTATTTTCCCACTGACAAATGTTTTTAAAACGCGTTTCAGGTAACACAATGTGAAAGCCAATTAGGAAAAAGCCAGCTGGAGAGCACTGACGGCTTGGAAAAATGTGGCTATAAAAGTTACCTAAAAGACGATGTTTTAAATTCAATAAAATAGGGTTTATCCCTATAAACGTATTGTAATAAAGAAACTTGGGTTTACCCATGTGGTTATTAATATAAAATATGGTGGTTTTACTCTGATAAACATTTCCTAACTACGGTCCTGATGTAATTTTCGCTGCCAAATTAATAACTGATACCACCACAAACGAATGTTCGCGGCCGCCCGTTCCCGGGACAGATAAGGGGGCGGGGGTTGCGATAGAAGGTGGTATAAGAGCTTAGCCACTGATTCAGCCACAGGAGTGTTCTGCTGACATCAATATATTATCCAAATTGTTAGGAAATAAATTTTGAAAATACCTGAATATCTGTATTTTATTATTATGTGTTATTTGACTATTTGTTAGTTTACAGTATGAGTGATCAAGGACCCTCAGACGTGTATCGTCAATTGTCCGATTCACCTAGCAGTGAAGGTACCTCTTCCCAGCCTACCCTCTCTGGGTATTCCGCTGATCAGGAAGAAGGAATGTTTGCCTTTAAAGCTCAGTCTGAAGAGCCATTCCCTCATAAAAAGAGAGAATGGTTCAGTAAGGGAGCCTTTGAGTGTAGAAAAAGAATGTGAAAGTTGCAACAGCAAAGAGTCCTATCAGCCGCTAAGCGAGAGTTAGATGCCCATACACAGGATATGCTTAATAGGAGCTTAGCCAATTTCCATATCCTAGCAACAACTGCTGCCGACCCAAGTCTGGAACAACTAGTCGCCCCACAACCCTTACCTTTAATTCCCACTCAGCCGATGGAGGTAGAAATGCATGATTTCAACCCTGAGGAGATACCCAGAATACCAGCCCCTAATCCCTTAGACCCAAATTATGATCCATGGTTTGATGATCTTAGGGATTATGTGCTGCGCTACCATCTAAACGACGAAACCTTGCCAAACTTAGCAGCGTATCCAGGTCTGGACCCTCTAGATCCCTATTATGACAACGATGAATACATTAGGGAGATTTTAGAGAATCCATACCCTCAGGAGAATCCCAGGCCACAGTATCCAGATCCAGTACCAGCACCTGCATCCCCAATGAGTGCAGAGAACTTGCAAGAACTCCGAACTTTCGGAGAAGAAATCTTAGAAAGTAGTGAGAGGATGAGGTATGTAGGAAAACAACTCGTCTGGAAATATGACGAGCGTCAGATGGATTTCGGGGGAAATTCATATCCATGAAAATGATAGTGGAGTTGGTAATAATAATAATATAATAATATATAATATGTTTGTATGAAAATATATATATATATATATATATATGTAATAATAATAATATATTGTAGTATAGACCATTTTGTGGTTAGTGATGCATAATAGTGTTGTAATTTTTAATTCCTGTTTTAGTGTGTATTTGACGCATACTATATAAAAAGAGTAAAGTCGCAATGCTCGACGTTTTTTTTATCAATATATGTATTGTGTGGTTGTTACCTAAACTATTAATTATTCTGTGATATTAATATGTGATAAATGTTTAAAATTCAGATGAACGACGAAGTAAACCAGGGAAATCTGAATAATGATAACCAGAGTAACAATAACTCGGGTAACGAAAATCCAAACAACAACAACAATGGAAACCAAGTGGACAACAGTGCCATCCAACACATAGTAGCACAAGAAATAATAGATGCGATGCCATATATTATTCAAACGATTAGGGAAGCAGAAAATAAAAGTAAACATGATAGCAAGCGACCCTCTGAACCTGAAAACAGCGTGAACAATGGACCCGTACTTCAACTGCCCATTCCCAAAAGAAGAAGAACCACGTCTTACGGTTGTTCTTATAAAGAATTCTGGTCTTGTAAACCAATGGAATTCTTGGGCAACGAAGGGGCTATTGCAACCCTACGCTGGATAGAAAAGACTGAGGCAGTCTTAAGAATAAGCAAGTGCGCAGAAGAAGATAAGATAATGTTTGCTTCTAATCTATTTAAAAATTCAGCACTAGAATGGTGGAACACTATCCTTCAGTCTAGAGGAAGTGATAGAATTTATAATATGGAATGGGAGGAGTTTAAAAACATGGTAGAAAGGAAATTCTGCCCTCATAATGAAAAAGAATAGATAGCAAACAAATTCCTAAACCTTAGGATGACTGGTGTGGATAGTAAGGGATACACTAAGTTATTCTTTGAATATGCTAGAATAGTGCCAACCCTTGCTTCACCTGAACTAGTGTTAATCTCCCGTTACATCTGGGGATTAATTGGGGAGATAAGGCATGTAGTCAAGGCAGCTAGACCTCAAACCATAGAAGAAGCTGTAGAACTAGCCAACACCTTGACAGATGAATTAGTTCGTACACGAGAAGAGGATCAAAGGAGGAACCTAACCCAGAAGCTCACACAAGAATTTTGTTCTGGAAATTTTAACCGTGGGAAAAATATAGGTTCTACCTCTGCACCCTACTGTAAAAATTGCAAAAGGAAGCATTCAGAAAGATGCTCCATATACTGTAACTTTTGCAAAATATCAGGACACAAGGAAGAAGACTGCAGGAAGAAAGCTAACAACAGGATATGTTACAACTGCGGAGAACAAGGTCATATCAAGCCTAACTGTCCAAAATTGGCTCTAGCTACGAATAACAAGAATACCAAAAATGCTAGAGCATTTGTTCTGACTGCAGAAGAAGCAAAGATGATCCCGGATGTGATCACTGGTACGTTTTTAGTTAATGATATTTTTGCTAAAGTATTATTCGACTCTGGTGCAAACCAAAGTTTTATTAATACTTCATTTTGCAAACTTCTCAATCAATCATTAACTAAACTTCCACAAGAATGTCTAGTAGAGACAACAAATGGGGAAACCATTAAAATTTCTGAAATCTTGCAGGGAGCAAGAATAGAAATTCTAAATCAGAAATTTATTGCAAACCTTTACCCCATGAATCTGGCAGGATTTGATGTAGTATTAGGGATGGATTGGTTAATAGCCAATAAAGCCAGTATTTTATGTGATCAAAAGTCAATACAAGTAAATTCACCAAAAGGTGAAAAGATCACAATTAAAGGATATAAAACCTCTAGATCCACTAAATTCATCTCTGTGATGAAAACAACAAGTTACATAAGAAAAAGATCATTAGTGTATTTAATTTCTATAATCACTAACACTAAAGGAAAAGAATTAAAGGATATTCCAATAGTATCCCAGTTTTCAGATGTATTTCCAGAAGAATTACCAGGGCAACCTCCAAATAGAGAAGTTGAATTCAGAATCCATTTAATACCAGGGACTGCACCAATTGCCAAAGCACCTTACCGTTTGGCACCTGCAGAAATGCAACTAAAGAAACAATTAGACGAATTGTTGGAAAAAGAATTCATACAACCAAGTTCATCACCCTGGGGAGCGTCGATTTTATTCGTTAAAAAGAAGAACGGATAAATGCGTATGTGCATTGACTACCGTGAATTGAACAAGGTCACAATTAAGAATCGGTATCCATTACCAAGAATTGATGATCTGTTTGATCAGTTGCAAGGAGCACGATTTTTCTCAAAAATCAATTTAAGGTCAGGATATCATCAATTAAAGGTACAGGAAGAGGACATTCCTAAAACCGCCTTCAGAACAAGGTATGGTCATTATGAATTTACTGTCATGTCATTTGGTTTAACCAATGCCCCAGCTGCATTCATGGACATGATGAACCGAATATGAAGCCATATTTGGATAAATTCATAATTGTCTTTATAGATGATATTCTCATTTGCTCTAAGAGTAAAAAGGAACATGCAAAGCATTTGCACGCACTTTTAAGTTTATTAAGAAAAGAAAAGCTTTATGCTAAGTTTTCAAAGTGCGAATTTTGGTTAGAACAGGTACAATTCCTTGGACACTTAGTCAATCATAAAGGAATTCATGTGGATCCCACCAAGATCGAAGCAATAACCAAGTGGAAAACCCCTGAATCACCAACTGAGGTAAGAAGTTTCTTAGGACTAGCTGGATATTATGAAAGATTTATTCAAGATTTTTCTAGAATAGCCATTCCCTTAACTAAGCTAACTTGTAAATCTGTTAAGTTTAAATGGGAACCAAAACAAGAAGAAGCCTTTAGAATCCTTAAGCAAAAATTAACCCATGCACCCATACTAGCATTACTAGAAGGAACTGAAGATTTTATAATCTATTGTGATGCTTCTAAATTAGGTTATGGATGTGTGTTAATGCAACGTCAAAAGGTTATAGCCTATGCATCCAGACAACTTAAGAATCATGAAGAAAATTATTCAACTCATGATTTAGAATTATGAGCTATAATTTTCGCTCTTAAGATTTGGAGACATTACTTGTATGGTAGTAAGTTTACTGTTTTCACTGATCATTAGAGTTTAAGGTATGTCTTCGGGCAAAAGGAATTAAATATGAGACAAAGACGCTGGATGGAAATGTTTAGTGATTATGATTGTGATATTCAGTATCATGCAAGAAAAGCAAATGTAGTTGCTGATGCTTTAAGCCGAAAATATCACGAACAGCCAAAAAGAGTACGTTCTCTTAAATTAAATCTACAAGTAGATTTAAATGAGCAGATTAGAAAAGCACAAGAATCAGTAATCAAGGATGATACTGAAAAACTAAAAGTAATGATCAAAGAATTAGAACAAGGAACAGATGGAATTTGGAGATTCCATAATAAAAGAATATGGATACCTAAATTAGGAAACCTACGCCATTGTATATTAGAAGAAGCCTATAAATCTAAGTATACAATGCATCCAGGAAGCGATAAAATGTACCAGGATTTAAGAAAGAATTTCTGGTGGATAGGAATGAAAAAGGATATAGCAGCTTATGTTGCCAAGTGTTTAACCTGTTCACAAGTCAAAGCTGAACATCAGAAACCTTCGGGTTTATTGCAACAATTAGAAATGCCTGTTTGGAAATGGGATTTGATAACAATGGATTTTGTTACTAAACTACCCAAAACAAGGAAAGGTAATGATACAATCTGGGTGATTGTAGACAGACTAACCAAGTCAGCTCATTTCCTATCAATGAAAGAAACTTTTAGTATGGAACAATTAGCTAAATTATATGTAAATGAAATAGTTTCTTTACATGGAATTCCTTTATCAATTGTTTCTGACAGAGATAGTCGTTTTACCTTTCATTTTTGGACAAGTTTCCAAAAAGCAATGGGAACCAAGTTGAATCTAAGCACAACTTATCATCCTCAAACGGGTGGACAAAGTGAAAGAACAATTCAGACAATGGAGGACATGCTTAGAGCTTGTGTAATTGATTTCGGAGGTAATTGGGACGATCACTTACCATTGATAGAATTTTCTTATAATAATAGTTATCACACAAGTATCAACGCTGCACCATTCGAAGCACTTTATGGACGAAAATGCCGAACTCCAGTCTGTTGGGCAGAAATTGGGGAAAAACAACTATCTGGACCTGAGATAGTAAAGGAAACAACAGACAAAATCATTCAAGTCAAGGAACGACTGAAAGCAGCACGTGATCGACAGAAAAGCTATGCTGACAACAGGCGGAAACCATTGGAATTTCAAGTAGGAGATAAGGTATTATTAAAAGTCTCTCCTTGGAAAGGAGTGGTAAGATTCATAAAGAAGGGAAAGCTAAGTCCCAGGTATGTTGGACCTTTCAAGATTATTAGAAGAATAGGACCTGTAGCCTATCAGCTACAACTGCCAGATGAAATGGCAGGAATACATGATGTATTTCATGTATCTAATCTCAAGAAATGTTTAGCTAATGAATCACTGATAGTACCTCTTAAGGATATAGAGGTAAATGAACAGTTAAAGTTTATAGAGAAGCCTCTACAGATTGAAGATACGAAAGTCAAGAATCTCAAGCATAAGAGATTAGTTCTAGTCAAAGTGAAGTGGGACTCCAAAAGAGGACCAGAATACACATGGGAGCTTGAATCAGAAATGAAAAGGAAATATCCACACTTGTTCCAGTAGACCTCGAGGACGAGTTTTAAAACAAGGTGGGGAGGATATAACAACCCTCCTGAGATTTTTCTGACACCCTAATATATTTTAAAATACCCCTATATGTCTTAAAATACACCCCGTAAGTGAAAACCGAGCCCAAAATATGATATATCATTAAAAATAAAATAAAAACAAAAATTTTGTATCGCTCGCGGGCCGCGTAGCCCATAGCAACACTTTACGCGGGCCGCGACAACTTAAAGGTCAGGCGAACCCCTGTGATGACACGTGTCATAACGCGTGTTGAACCTAGTCGTGACCCGGATCAGCTACAGCCTAAACCCCCTACGACGTGGGCCATGTAAGCTTATGCTTACCTTTACGCGGGCCGTGAGAAACCCGTTTTTCAGCCCTATAAATAGCATGCATCGGATCTTCAGTCTACTCGCTCATTTCTTTTCTTTCTAAACGAATTCTGAAGTAGTAGGCATAATATACGGGTATTATATCCCCCTAATTAGCGAGGTTCTGCTCCATTGTAAGTATTATAACCCCAGTTACATATTAGATACACTGCCCGATTGATCCAGGGCTCCGTAACAACTGTCGTGGTTCTGCCCGACGTAGTTGTTGGAATACCGTCTCGGGGAGGGTATCGTTAATATAATTAAAGGGTTATTATACTAACATATGTACATTTGTGTAAATTATAGATTAACACCAGGAAACCCTAGAAGAAGTCTAAAACAACAATGTGAGTTTATCCGCTTTTTGTAAACCTTTTTGTGAACTGTTTTACAAAACCTTAAATGTTTTACAATGTGATTAAGCAGTGATTGAGTCTTTGTAGTTCTTCAATTACTGCCGGTATGTTGGGGTTTTGTATACAAAATATGGAACACGTTACAATTGGACAACGAGTTAGCCAATGTGTAATATGACCCACCAGTCAGGATTGACAGTACTGAATGAGTAATTGTGTAGAAATAAACATTGTGATCGCTCTCAATACTGTGTTAATTAATAAAACTCTTCTTGATTAAACTGGGATTCACTCACCAGTATTTCCCACTGACAAATGTTTTTAAAACGCGTTTCAGGTAACACAATGTGAAAGCCAATTAGGAAAAAAGCAAGCTGGAGAGCACTGATTTCTTGGAAAAATGTGGCTATAAAAGTTACCTAAAAGACGATGTTTTAAATTCAATAAAATAGGGTTTATCCCTATAAACGTATTGTAATAAAGAAACTTGGGTTTACCCATGTGGTTATTAATATAAAATATGGTGGTTTTACTCTGATAAAAATTTCCTAACTACGGTCCTGATGTAATTTCCGCTGCCAAATTAATAACTGATACCACCACAAACGAATGTTCGCGGCCGCCTGTTCCCGGGACAGATAAGGGGCGAGGGTTGCGACACCTAGATCGAATGGCCAACCGATCGAGTGGCCATCCGATCGAACCGCCATCCGATCGGTGGCCAATCTGACACCTATGCACTTTCCTCTTTTGGAAACCCTATAAATACCCTCCTGTCACATTATTTGTTGTCACACCCCCAATATCCACCATGCGGAGTATCACCGCTTGGAGGCGTGACATGGCCAGGATCAAGCCACCAATCATATTAAACAATATAGTAAAGTAAATAAAAGTTCAACCACACAATATAATAGGTGTTCACAAATAAGTTAACCAAGTTCAATTTAAACAGCAGAAGCATAAAACGTGAAACCCAAACATAAGTAATACGTTCATAAAGTTCAAATGTTAAGCACGGAACATAACAGTCCATATCCCACAACGACTTCCTCCTCGTGCAAGCTCCATAAGCATCTAACGACCTGTAAGGCATGTAACAACGAGTCAACAACAAAGTTGAGCGAGTTCACAGTTGGTTGTTTAGTTTTGCAAGTTTGTTTTGAAAACCGTAAGTTGTTTCGTAAACCACGAGTTAACCAGTATCCCAAACCATATTCATAATTAGTGGAGGTTTCTCCATGTGAACCACTAGACTTTTACCATATCGACTACTGACGAAAGTAAGTTGTGCGCTACGTCAATGTCTATCATCATTGACAGTTTACCCAGATCTATTAGTACACGCCCGTCCGACCGGCACGGTGTGAGGTTTGTTAAACCTAATAACGCTATTAACTAATGACCCGCTCGCCATTGGCCCGGCGATTAAGTCGATATAAAAATGAGGGACTTCATGATAGAGTTTTGTCTAGTAAGTTTAAGGTTGTTGTCCTACCCAAGGAGGACGAACGTACGTATTCTACCCAAGGAGAATACGCAGGATTAATATTGGCATCCTACCCATGGAGGATGGCGGTACATATCCTACCCAAAGAGGATATGTAGGTTCCATTATAATTCTTTAACCCATTCCCAACCACCGGGAATCCCATGCCTTAGAAAATGTGTGAACTCAC
Organism: Helianthus tuberosus; assembly: GCA_030545235.1. Classification (NCBI taxonomy): domain Eukaryota; kingdom Viridiplantae; phylum Streptophyta; class Magnoliopsida; order Asterales; family Asteraceae; genus Helianthus; species Helianthus tuberosus. The sequence continues at coordinate 22,570 of JARYGA010050492.1, read as the reverse complement.
CTTGGTTTGCTCGGTTTGACTCTAAAAAATAGCTAACAGTCAAGGTCGGTCAATCACGTCCTAATATGATTACCAGTTAGTCATTTAGTGGTTTCAAATAGAGCACAAAGTTCCTACACGTATCTACTACACAACATGCACTCACTTGTTATATTAGCTTGAACATCCAAAACTGGACTGTTTTCGGGTATTTTAATAAAATAGTTAACTTACTCCAAAAATTCCCAAATTTTTACAGAATGTTTTGAACAATCCAAATATTGTGTAAAAATATCAGGATCCAGTTTATTACCAATATTTTATAAAAAATCATTTACCGGACTAAAATCAGATTCGTCACTTTCTGACTGTAGTCCACGGAATAATTCATTTAAAATTCATCGTAAGTCCGATTGATGAAATTCCAGTTGGAGTATTACAACGACATCAGTGGTCTTCTACAGTACAAATTTCATGGGCTAATTCTACACAGATTACAAGTTATGATGAAAAACATAACACTTACTAACATCACTACTAATTCATAATTCAACAATTCTATCACTAGTGGCCCAATAGGAATTGATTAAAAAAAATCATAGTTGTCGGCCATATCATTCAATTGAGATATCATTTAATTATTGTGAATTAACTACTCTATTTGGCTCCATGTGTTTATTTGTTTCATGTTGACTTTGTACACTACTACTATGCATCGAACAGACCATCTACAATTCTACAGCCTACTCATGTTAATTGTTTAATAACAACACAATTATCCATCACATACCCAATCAATTATTAATAATCGATACACTACACATGCAAGACAAGAGGTTTTTGATTCAAAACTTAAAGAAAGATTATACTAATAACTCCTCATAATTGATTCCAACAACTCCTCATATGTATTATACATCATCGGGCATCACAGGCAAACAATTAATCACATCCGTGGAGTCTAATATAGAAATTATCACCATTAAATCATACACCAGTAACATGCAAGTTTTCGGATCATCAACTAATATTAATCACCTTTATAACTATAAGAAGAAAGAAACATACCAATCAAAAGATTATGGTTAGAACAGGAGGTTACGAGAGAGAGGGGGGCTGCTACTGTCGCACGTAAACTTGAGGGAAGGGTTATGATTTTGTTTTGCATAAGGGTTATCAGGGATCATTATTTATAATCACATATCAATAATTAAAACAACAACTCCACTAATATTTTGGTCCAATCAGAGTTATACTATCACAAATAATTGACAGCCCATGTGATTTTATAATTGTTCCAAGTTGTTAGTTGCATGTGTAGCACTTATCAAAGTTGTTGGCCATGTTCTAAGTGGATTAATCAAGGTTGCAAGTGATTTTGTTTATTATTTCTTAGTTGCGGCCCCATAGAAATTTAAGATGTTGGACAAAGTCAACTGGTAACAGTTTGCACGTTCTATTAGTTGATAGGTTTTATTGAGCAAATAGTTGAATAAATTGAATTTCAAAGTATCGAGTGACGTGGCATCACAAAGAGGGTGTGTTCTCGGGTTGGGCTCCAGGTATGTGGGCCGAGATGGTTGGTTTAGCGATATTGTGGCCCAAGCTAACTACTATACACAAAACGACCCTAGTACATACTCATATATACATGGTTACCTTTATGTTTAACAAGTTTAACAAAGTCCCAAGCATTTAACAGATTCACTAAAGCAAGGAGTGTGCGAAGAAACAATTAATGAGGAATCGGAATCACAAGACTGAAAGACACAAACCTTGAAAGTTTGGGTTGTCACATCATCCTCAACTTGAAAGAAATTTTGTCCCGAAATTTAGCACGTAGTTACTGAGGAAACTAGTTAAGTTGCGTGGTTTCCTGGTTTTCCCGGGGTGTCACATTATCCCCCCGTTGGTTTGGAATTTCGTCCCGAAATTCCGCAGTAGCTTCAGCCTCAGTAGTGGTTGCACTTTTCTTAAACAACTGGGGATACTTGAGTTTCATTTGGTCTTCTCGTTCCCAGGTATACTCTGGGCCACGACGGGAATTCCAACAAACTCGAACAAGAGGTATTCTAGTACGCTTGAGAATCTTAACGTCTCGATCTGTGATTTCAACTGGTTCCTCGACGAATCGCAACTGGTCGTCGATTGTGAGCTCCTTTAAGGGAACTATGAGGGTCTCATCTAACAGACACTTTTTCAGATTTGACACCTGGAATACATTGTGAACTCCGCTGAGTTCTTCAGGTAGATTCAACTTGTAAGCGATTTTGCCAATTTTCTCAATGATTTCGAACGGTCCGACATATCGCGGATTGAGTTTGCCTCTTTTTCCAAAATGAACTACACCTTTCCAAGGTGAGACTTTAAGTAGCACTCAATCCCCAACCTGGAACTCAAGTGGTTTCCTTAGCTTATCAGCATAGCTTTTCTGACGGTCACGAGCTGCCGCCATTTGTTGTCGTATCTGAGCAATCCTCTCGGTTGTATCGACTACAAGTTCTGGGCCTGTGATTTGGCTGTCGCCAACCTCTTCCCAACAAAGAGGTGATCGGCACTTCCGTCCATACAATGCCTCGAACGGAGCGGCCTGGATGCTGGTGTGGTAACTGTTGTTATACGAAAACTCCACTAACGGGAGGTGTTTTTCCCAGCCATTACCAAAGTCGATTACACATGCCCTAAGCATGTCTTCAAGGGTTTGGATGGTGTGTTCAGATTGCCCATCCGTTTGTGGATGATATGCCATGCTCATGTCTAATCGGGAGCCACAGGACTTGTGCATAGCTTGCCACAATTCAGATGTAAAACGTGAGTCACGATCAGAAATGATGGAGGTTGGCACTTCGTGCCTTGATACTACTTCCTTTAGATAGACGTCTGCTAGAGTAGAAAACTTGTCGGTTTCCTTGATAGCCAAGAAGTGTGCAGACTTAGTCAATCGATCCACTATCACCCAAATAGTGTCATTTCCGCGTTGGGATCTAGGCAAGCCAGTAACGAAATCCATGGAAATTTGCTCCCATTTCCATGTCGGGATCTCTGGTTGTTGGAGTAGACCTGATGGTTTCTGATATTCAGTCTTGACCCTCGCACAAGTCAAACATTTACTGACGTAGGTTGCTATGTTGGCTTTCATATCAGGCCACCAATACGTAGTCTTGAGATCGTGGTACATCTTATCCGAACTAGGATGTACCGAATAACGAGACTTGTGCGCTTCATCCATCACAAGTTCGCGTAAGTTTCCATAAAGTGGGACCCAAATGCGCCCTGTTACATAGTAGGCGCCGTCTTCCTTTTGTTCTAACCGCTTCCTCGATCCTCGTAAGGACTCAGCCCTGATGTTCTCTGCCTTCAATGCTTCAACCTGAGCATCTCGTATCTGGGCAGGAAGACTAGATTGGATGGTAAGTTGTAGCGCTCGCACACGTTTAGGTATAGTATCCTTTCTACTGAGGGCGTCGGCCACAACATTGGCTTTGCCCGGATGGTACTTGATTGCACATTCGTAATCATTCAAGAGTTCGACCCATCGACATTGTCGCATGTTTAACTCCTTTTGCTTGAAAATATGCTCGAGACTCCTGTGATCGGTGTAAATGGTGCACTTGGTACCGTACAGGTAATGTCTCCATATCTTAAGTACGAAAACAACTGCTCCTAATTCCAAGTCGTGTGTAGTGTAGTTCCTTTCATGAACTTTAAGTTGGCGCGATGCGTAGGCAATGACCTTGTCACGTTGCATCAACACGCAACCAAGCCCTTGGATGGAAGCGTCGCAATAAACCACAAAATCATCTGTGCCTTCAGGCAATGAGAGGATAGGCGCGCTACAAAGTCTATCTTTTAAGTGCTGAAATGCGGACTCTTGTACATCACCCCAACGATAGGTGACACCCTTCTGAGTCAGTGAAGTGAGAGGTTGAGCAATCTTTGAGAAATCCTTGATAAACCTTCTGTAATATCCTGCTAAACCCAAGAATTGGCGGATTTCTGTTGGTGTACGGGGTGCAGGCCAGTTCTTGATCGAGTCAACCTTGGATGGATCAACATGAATCCCATCCTTGTTTACCACGTGGCCTAGAAAGTGGACTTCGCGAAGCCAAAAGTCACATTTCGAAAATTTGGCATACAACTGCTCTGTTCGAAGAAGTTCCAAAATAAGCCTCAGGTGTTGCTCGTGTTCTTCCTGACTCTTCGAATAGATTAGGATATCGTCGATGAAAACTATGACAAACTTATCCAGGTAAGGTTTGCACACTCGGTTCATGAGATCCATGAAAACCGTAGGTGCATTCGTTAATCCAAAAGGCATAACCAGAAACTCGTAATGCCCATACCGAGTCCTGAATGCTGTCTTAGAGATATCCTCATCTCAGACTCTCAGTTGATGGTAGCCTGACCTCAGGTCAATCTTTGAGTAGCAACTCGACCCTTGCAACTGGTCGAATAAGTCATCAATGTGTGGGAGAGGATAACAATTCTTCACGGTCACCTTGTTGAGTTCGTAGTAGTCAATACACATTCTGAAGGTACCGTCTTTCTTCTTCACGAATAACACTGGAGCTCCCCAAGGCGAAGAGCTAGGACGTATGAAACCCTTTTCCAAGAGTTCTTGTAGTTGCGTGGACAGTTCTTCAAGTTCTGATGGAGCTAGACGATAAGGTGCACGAGCTATTGGTGCTGCTCCAGGAGCTAGCTCGATTTGAAACTCGACTTGTCGATGAGGTGGAAGACCAGGTAATTCCTCAGGGAATACCTCAGGAAAATCGCGTACAATAGGAATGTCTTCAATTCTCTTCTCTTCCATTGATGCGTCAGTAACGAGAGCTAGAATGGCAGTGTGGCCCTTTCGCAAACACTTCTGGGCCTTAAGGAAAGAGATAATGCCCATCACAGTACTACTCTTATCGCTACGAATTACGAGGGGTTCTTTACCAGAACGAGGGATGCGGACAATCTTCTCGTTGCAAAGAATTTCTGCTTGCTGATGAGATAACCAATCCATCCCAATAACAACGTTGAAACTACCCAGAATGATAGGAATAAGATCGATAGAGAAGGTCTGACCAGCTAAGACGAGGTTACAACCCTTAACTATGTGCGTGGCCTCGAGGCTTTTACCGTTTGCTAGTTCTACCGTGTGTTTGGTGGTCAAAAGTGTTGAAGTGCACTTAAGCATTTGGCTAACTTTTATGGACACATAACTAGTATCGGTACCCGAATCAAATAATACAGTAACAAAGAAATCATCCAGAAGAAACTTACCCATCACAACGTTGGGATCGTTCCTTGCATCACCCTGACCAATCACGAAGGCACGACCTCGGGCGCCATTGCCATTATTGTTACCCCCGTTGTTGCCTCCATTGTTGCCTCCATTGTTGTTCCCATTTCCTTGGTTGTTGTTGTTCTGATTCTGGTTCAGTTGAGGACAGTTCCTCTTAAAGTGGCCTTCAGCGCCACACTGAAAGCATCCTTTATTGCCCTGCTGTTACTGCTGCTGGTGGTTCTGTGGAGCTTGTTGTTGTTGTTGTTGGCGATTCTAATTTGCTGGTCGTGCGCTTCTGCAATCCTTGGCTTCATGACCAAACTTGTTACACCTCAGACAACGACCCTTGTTGCACTGCCCGCTATGATGCTTGTTGCACCGGTTGCACTTGGGGTGGTTCCCTCGGTATCCACCCTGTCCTTGATTACCAGAAGATTGCTGACCAGGACTCTGGTAGTCATCAGTCTTTCGCTGCTGAGACTGAACGGAAGTAGAACCCTTGCCTGAATTTCCATCCCATTTGCGCTTGTTATCACTGGGAGCATCAGTAGTAGTAGCGCTAATATGCTTGGGCAGCTTGTTCTGCTCAACTGCCTGATCAGTGAGACGATGAGCCAACTTGATGATTTGTTGAATGGTGCCAAGATTAGCTGAGGTCACGTGGCTTTGAATTTCTGGCACCAAACCCTTAAGGTACAGCTTGATACGCTTGATAGGAGGATCCACCATAGTGGGACACAAGATAGCTAATTCGTTCGATCTCTTTGTGTATGCCTCGATTTCAGACCCCATCATTTTCAGATTGAAGAATTCCATCTCTAGCTTGTGGATGTCGTCACGACTACAGTACTCTTCTTTGATCGATTCCTTGAAGTCGTTCCATGGGGTGGAATTAGCAACCACCAGCCCTAGGAGTTGGACCTGTGCTTTCCACCAGGTTAACGCAGCACCTTCGAGTGTTCCAGTAGCAAATTTCACCCTACGATCTTCAGGGCATTCACACATCTCAAAAACAGACTCAATCTTCTCGAACCAGTGGAGAAGACCTACAGCTCCTTCTGTGCCGCTAAAAGTACTAGGTCGGCAGTCCATGAATGTTTTGAACGTACATACGGGAGGCTGAGCATGTTGACCTATTGCACGAGAATAAAAGACAAGGTTAAGCACAAGAGTTGGTTCACGAGAGTAGGATCTAAACATCCTATGATGGGTTGATATGGCAGGTTATACCTCCTGCAGGGACAGCTGCGAGTGCCTCAGCCACTCGTTCGTTGATTAGTGCCGTCAGTTGGGCTTGCGTCATGTTGATACCACCACGTCCTCCGCGTCCGTTCATAATTCTTCACAATGAAGCGAACATAAGTGAGAAATGTGTGGCGAAAGTGTGTATGTGTGGGATGACAGAAGAGGGTAAGCACACGAGGTTTCAATTTAACAGTTGCTTTAGTAACTAAGCATGCAATACACTATGCAAACTAATAAGCAGGCAATGTAAGTATAAACCATATCACCTATAATGTTGAGTCTTGCGCGTGAAGCGAAGCGTCGTTGTGGATCGTTGAGCACTGTACAGGTTATAGTCTGGTTTTATCAAAAAGCTTTTCCCCTTTTTAAAACCAAGTTCACTATAACCAATGGTTCTGATACCAATCTGTCACACCCTCAAAATCCACCATGCGGAGTATCACCGCTTGGAGGCGTGACATGACCAGGATCAAGCCACCAATCATATTGAACATTATAGTAAAGTAAATAAAAGTTCAACCACACAATATAATAGGAGTTCACAAACAAGTTAACCAAGTTCAATTTAAACAGCGGAAGCATAAAACGTGAAACCCAAACATAAGTAATAAGTTCATAAAGTTCAAATGTTAAGCACGGAACATAACAGTCCATATCCCACAACGACTTCCTCCTCGTGCAAGCTCCATAAGCATCTAACGACCTGTAAGGCATGTAACAACGAGTCAACAACAAAGTTGAGCGAGTTCACAGTTGGTTGTTTAGTTTTGCAAGTTTGTTTTGAAAACCGTAAGTTGTTTCGTAAAACACGAGTTAACCAGTATCCCAAACCATATTCATAATTAGTGGAGGTTTCTCCATGTGAACCACTAGACTTTTACCATATCGACTACTGACGAAAGTAAGTTGTGCCCTACGTCAATGTCTATCATCATTGACAGTTTGCCCAGATCTATTAGTACATGCCCGCCCGACCGGCACGGTGTGAGGTTTGTCAAACCTAATAGCGCTATTAACTAATGACCCGCTCGCCATTGGCCCGACGATTAAGTCGATATAAAAATGAGGGACTTCATGATAGAGTTTTGTCTAGTAAGTTTAAGGTTGTTGTCCTACCCAAGGAGGACGAACGTACGTATTCTACCCAAGGAGAATACGCAGGATTAATATTGGCATTCTACCCATGGAGGATGGCGGTACATATCCTACCCAAAGAGGATATGTAGGTTCCATTATAATTCTTTAACCCATTCCCAACCACCGGGAATCCCATGCCTTAGAAAATGTGTGAACTCACCTTGGTTTGCTCGGTTTGACTCTCAAAAATAGCTAACAGTCAAGGTCGGTCAATCACGTCCTAATATGATTACCAGTTAGTCATTTAGTGGTTTCAAATAGAGCACAAAGCTCCTACACGTATCTACTACACAACATGCACTCACTTGTTATATTAGCTTGAACATCCAAAACTGGACTGTTTTCGGGTATTTTAATAAAATAGTTAACTTACTCCAAAAATTCCCAAATTTTTACAGAATGTTTTGAACAATCCATATATTACTGTGTAAAAATATCAGGATCCAGTTTATTACCAATATTTTATAAAAAATCATTTACCGGACTAAAATCAGATTCGTCACTTTCTGATTGCAGTCCACGGAATAATTTATTTAAAATTCATCGTAAGTCCGATTGATGAAATTCCAGTTGGAGTATTACAACGACATCAGTGGTCATCTACAGTACAAATTTCATGGGCTAATTCTACACAGATTACAAGTTATGACGAAAAACATAACACTTACTAACATCACTACTAATTCATAATTCAACAATTCTATCACTAGTGGCCCAATAGGAATTGATTAAAAAAAATCATAGTTGTCGGCCATATCATTCATTTGAGATATCATTTAATTATTGTGAATTAACTACTCTATTTGGCTCCATGTGTTTATTTGTTTCATGTTGACTTTGTACACTACTACTATGCATCGAACAGACCATCTACAATTCTACAGCCTACTCATATTAATTTTTTAATAACAACACAATGATCCATCACATACCCAATCAATTATTAATAATCGATACACTACACATGCAAGACAAGAGGTTTTTGATTCAAAACTTAAAGAAAGATTATACTAACAACTCCTTATAATTGATTCCAACAACTCCTCATATGTATTATACATCATCGGGCATCACAGGCAAACAATTAATCACATCCGTGGAGTCTAATATAGAAATTATCACCATTAAATCATACACCAGTAACATGCAAGTTTTCAGATCATCAACTAATATTAATCACCTTTATAACTATAAGAAGAAAGAAACATACCAATCAAAAGATTATGGTTAGAACAGGAGGTTACGAGAGAGAGGGGGGCTGCTACTGTCGCACGTAAACTTGAGGGAAGGGTTATGATTTTGTTTTGTTTTGTTTTGTTTTGCATAAGGGTTATCAGGGATCGTTATTTATAATCCCATATCAATAATTAAAACAACAACTCCACTAATATTTTGGTCCAATCAGAGTTATACTATCACAAATAATTGACAGCCCATGTGATTTTATAATTGTTCCAAGTTGTTAGTTGCATGTGTAGCACTTATCAAAGTTGTCGGCCATGTTCTAAGTGGATTAATCAAGGTTGCATGTGATTTTGTTTATTATTTCTTAGTTGCGGCCCCATAGAAATTTAAGATGTTGGACAAAGTCAACAGGTAACAGTTTGCACGTTCTATTAGTTGATAGGTTTTATTGAGAAAATAGTTGAATAAATTGAATTTCAAAGTATCGAGTGACGTGGCATCACAAAGAGGGTGTGTTCTCGGGTTGGGCTCCAGGTATGTGGGCCGAGATGGTTGGTTTAGCGATATTGTGGCCCAAGCTAACTACTATACACAAAACGACCCTAGTACATACTCATATATACATGGTTACCTTTATGTTTAACAAGTTTAACAAAGTCCCAAGCATTTAACAGATTCACTAAAGCAAGGAGTGTACGAAGAAACAATTAATGAGGAATCGGAATCACAAGACTGAAAGACACAAACCTTGAAAGTTTGGGATGTCACATTTGTGATGTGACAGCCCTCTCACTCGACCAACTCGTTCCAAGCCTTCTTTCTCTCGATTCCTCTCGGTTCTTATAAGTTTTCAACTCAAATCTTATACTTCTATGATCTACAAACACTTCTTCATCATTTTCACCTTTGAATCTCAACTTTTAACCGTGAAATCAACAGATTTGAGGTGTTCTAGGATGACGTCATCATGGAGTTCTTATGAACTTCAAGATTTGGCTTCATTCAACCAAGAACAACTTAGATCTGAAAGATTTCCACATGAATAAACAATGATTTTGCATAGATCTAAACATTTTCAAAGTGGAAAGGATTGAAAGATGGTTTTCCAACCTTCTTTCAACTCTTTTACACTCAATGCACTCGAAAGCAGTAGAACCGGAGCTCGTTCTGATTTTCTACTCTTTCTTAGTGATGAGTTGGTTCAAGATCTGGTTACTATCAAGGAGACAACCGATTTCGGGTTAAACAAGAACAACTGTCACGCACCAGTAAACTGATCGGATTTGGGTAATTCCTGTTCGATCGGACGACTTGGGACTTGACGAGGTTCTGTTGTTTAGAATGTTGTCAAACCGTCTCGAACAAACTGCAAACTTTCAAAATAAACAAGTTCAAAACGATCAGATGCATTGGGACAGATTGTCGTCCGATCGGATTGCCATCCGATCGGATTGCCGTCCGATCGAACTGCAATCCGATCGGATTGCTTTGGAGCTTTCAACACTTAAACAATTTTCAATATGTTCAAGGCATTAGTTAGTTCCAACGGATTGCCATCCGATCGGATTGCTATCCGATCGAGTGACCATCCTGTTGTGAACTTGTTCTCACTAGGTGACCTGCCAATCAGATCGCTATCCGATCGAACGACCGTTCGATCGATCGACCTGAAGGGTAGAGATACTTCTCTGTTTTCAAAATGCTACAACGAAAACTTCAAAGCCATCATACACAAACACATCCTTACCAAACGAATGTCAATCCGATCGAATGGCCATCCGATCGGATGACCATCCGACAGATTGACATCCGACGGATTGCCATCCGATCGGATTACCATTCGACATTTGGTCACTTTTCACCATTTATGCACCGCTCTTCGCTTATGCTATCGTTAACTGTTCAGGCTAATCATTCTAGCGCTCCCTGCAATCCATTACTTCCATCGCTGTGAGTATACTCAATCCCCTTTTGCTTTATGCACTTTTGGGTGTTACATACGTTACTTATTCTAAATCACATCGAACACACAACGCAAACACTATTTATACGCTGACCGTTATTGCATGTTACTTGTTACTCGATGAATGCTTGTATGTTATGTTAACACGGTGATTGTTGCATGACGCCTTAGCAACGATAGTACTATTTGTTTGGACTCAGCACCTGTCGTGGACAAGGGTTGTTAAGGTTACCTCTCACATGTCACAGTGGTGATATGTGTTGCGTATTCTACAACTCGCAGTCTAGTCTGTGCATATTTCATTGTCGATAACCTACTAGCTTCGCACTATACATGTTACATGCTGGTTATGCGTAAACGATTTCGAACTCTACTATTACTATTAAACTTGTATGCTCACTTTTACACTATGTGTATTGACCTCTATTTTAACGTATGTGACAGGTGCTTAGGATGTTGTGCTTTTCTTGCTATTTGATGGAACCGAGTAGGAGACTCTAGAAACAAAGACAAATTATTTAATTAAATATGAGTTGTCGGAACATGTTTTGTTTTGAGGATATCTATGTCTGTAATAATTTGATTGCTTGGTAGGTTATGATATGGGACATAATATTAACTATCTGGTAATCTAGTTGTTATGGAATTTCTCCGGACAATTTGTTTCACTCAGTGCCATGCCCCGATGTTTCCGTCATCGGTTGGGGTGTGACAGATTGGTATCAGAGCCATAACTATAGGGAATTAGGCAAGACTCGACCTAGTCCGGGCCGATGTCTTAGAAACGACCTAGTCTATAGTCTAGGTACCAACAGACTGACTTATGCATGCCCGGTATGGGTTTTGTACGAGCTTACTCGCTATTTCTCGCTCGAACTCGCTGTACACTACACACTTGCGCGAACATCGCATACTACAGTTCCGCGCAAGATCAGCCTTTCCTAAGGCTGGTTACACAAACAAACGGCTGATCTGGTTATGATTAGGTGTGAAAACTGCAAACTCTCGACCAGATTACTCGTTCGAACTTCTATTTTTACTATATACACGAGAATTTGTGTTGAATCAGGAGTGAAATCCATACTTCAACGCTAATTTTCCCCTCTACTTCATCAACAGGGATATAGTCGTTGAGTTAGGGATGAAACCCGAATCTCGATGACTTATTCCGCTCTTTATTATGGTTTTGCAAAACTCTCACCAAAGTCTCGACGGACTCCAACGACTTGAAGTCACACCATAGCTGGAAGGATGCATGTCGATCGCTCAAATTGAAGCGAGAGCACAGTCCAGAAGGCCAAAGTGTGCACTTACGAGTCCTTGTGAATAGTCAAACAACTTTGGGTAGTCAATGTCTACACACACCCGAGACAATCTCTCCTCGATTTTATGTGTTTCGAATCTGGAATTTCCGCCGCTGACTCTGTGATTTATCGATTTTATGTGAACTTATGTGTTTTAGGTGTTTATTTGTTTGCGTTTTGAGGTAAACAGTATGGTGGTACTGACGGTTCCGATTTTGCGTTTTTCGTTCCGTTCAAATCACGCACAATTCACACCACACTGACAAATCGCTTGTGTTATTCACAACCGCTGCTCGCTAATCACAATCGCTATACTTAATCGCTATACGTGCTGTGGAGGAAAAGTGAATACGTGCAACATATGTGCTTAGGTTAGTTTATGTGCTTATGTGTTTATGTGCTTATGTGTTTATGTGCTTATGTGATTCTGTGGTTACGTGCCTATGTGAATTTTGTGAATGGCGGTGTTCCTGAGCTTTATATAGAGCTGTGCGAGAGGATACTATAGACTATATTAGATTTTATCGAAGTTGTGTTTGAGTCCTATGGCGACGTCTGTTGCAGACAATGTCGTCGTTTGGATCATTCCACTCCCGAGCCGCTCGACGTAACCATGATGACAAACGCATCGCCGCTCTCGTCTCTAAACAAATGGCGAATGTCATCCCCCAGATCGTCAGTGAACCGAACGAGAATGCAAGAAAGTCCTCGAAAGAGTCTAGGACTGATACTCCTAAGGCTGCTTTTAGCTTCAAGCAGTTCAAAGCCTGCGGACCAAAAGAGTTTACCGGAGAAGATGGTCCTACGGCCATGTTTCAATGGTTTTATTTTATCGAAGTCACCCTGCGCCAGAGTGGCTGTCCAGAAAACCTGTGCACCGTCAATGCTACCGGCGTCTTCCAATCCCGTGCTCTTGATTGGTGGACGGCCGAGAGAAACAAAAGAGGAAACAATGCAGCTTTCAGATTGTCTTGGGACGAGTTGAAGAACATAATGATGCAAGAGTTATGTCTTCCCCATGAACTCCAAAAGCTTGAGGATGAATTCTGGCACATTAAGCAGGATGGCAGAGATAACGCTGGTTTGACTGCTCGCTTCAAGGAATTGAGTATTATCTGTCCCGGTCAGGTTACTACCCCAGATATCACAATCAAGAACTATATCTGTGCTCTTCTGGATTGCGTCGCAGATTTTGTTCTGGCTGCAAAGACGAAAACAATCGAGAAAACCTACCTGCTCGCCGCTGAGATCAACGATAAGCGAGTCAGGGCTGGTTACTTTGACAAAGCCTCCAAGAATCTACATCAAGTCACCGCTGCTCCTACCGCTGAAGCTACCATCGCACCGCAATCTTCGAAGCTCTCACGCCACAAGAGGAAGAACAACAACAGTTCCAGCAACAAGAACTGTGCAATTACTACGGCCCCGCTCCAAACCGTACCTGCCCAACCGCAACCTCAACACCGCCAAGTAGCGGCACCTGTGGTCAATGCACCGCCTGCTAAGCGTACGTACACTGGACCACACCCGCTTTGCCCTACTTGTACTTTTCATCACCCGGTGGGTCTCGCATGCCGGTTCTGCGTTCATTGCAATATGTAAGGCCACTTCACCGCCAACTGCCTTACAGGCCCACGTCAAGCCCCAGCTCCAAATCAAGGTCAAGCTCCTGCTCAACAAGCTCTACTTCCTGCTCCGGCTCCGGCACCCACGAACCATGCTAGAGCTTGCTTTGCGTGTGGTGATCCCAACCATTTCGCAAACATGTGCCCCAATCGAGTGGTGAAGCAAGAGCCACAACCGCAGCAGCCCCAGCAGCAGCCTCAGCAACAGCCAGCAGCCCGCGGATGTGCATTCAACATCAACGCCCGTCAGGCTCAAGCAGACAACAACATGGTTAATGGTACGTTCCTTGTGAATGGTATATATGCTTCGTGTTTGTTTGATACTAGAGCAGATAACTGTTTTGTATCGTTTGAATTCGAAAAGCTCCTTAATCATAAGCGCGTTCATCTCCCCTCGATGTTCGATGTTGAAGTTTCCACCGGAAAAACCGTCGCAGTAAATTCTGTTCTACGTGATTGTACGCTTGAACTCAACAATCACGTTTTCCCTATCGATCTTATTCTGATGTAGCTCGGTAGTTTTGACATCATAGTAGGCATGGATTTTCTTCGCGAAAATCGTGCTGAAGTTGTTTACTTCGAAAAGATGATTCAATTCTCGCTCGCTAATGGTGATCAACTTTGTGTGTATGGCGAAAATCCTTCAAAAGGTCTCAAACTCATGTCATGTGTCCAAGCTAGCAAGTATCTCCGCAAGGAATATAGAGCTTTCTTGGCTAACATTGTAGTAGTGGAGAAGGAAAAGAAAGGGAATACATGAGTGAAAGATGTCCCCGTTGTTCGTGAATTTCCTAATGTTTTTCCCGATGATCTACTTGGGTTACCACCCACTCGTGATATCGATTTCCGAATCAACCTCGTTCCTGGAGCAAATCCTATTGCTAAAGCGCCTTATCGTCTCGCTCCTTCTGAAATGCACGAACTCTCGAGTCAGCTCCAGGAACTTCTTGATAAAGGCTTTATTCGCCCTAGCACCTCTCCTTGGGGCGCGCCTGTCCTTTTCGTCAAAAAGAAGGATGGTTCGTTCCGGATGTGCATCGACTATAGGGAATTGAATAAGCTGACAATCAAGAATCGCTACCCCTTTCCTCGAATCGATGATTTGTTTGACCAGTTACAAGGTGCTACGTGTTTTTCCAAGATCGATCTACGCTCAGGCTATCAACAGTTACGCATTCAAGAGGATGATATACCCAAAACCGCATTTCGAACCCGCTATGGTCACTATGAGTTTGTTGTCATGCCTTTTGGTTTGACTAACGCCCCCGCAGTTTTCATGGACTTAATGAATCGAGTGTGCAAACCCTTCCTTGACCGCTTCGTAATCGTGTTCATCGACGATATCCTGATCTATTCCAAGTCAAAAAAGAACACTCGCAGCATCTAAGTTTGGTTCTTGAGTTACTCCAGGGAAACCGTCTTTACGCCAAATTTTCCAAGTGTGAATTTTGGCTGGAGGAGGTCCAATTCCTGGGTCACATTGTCAATAGTCAAGGAATTCATGTCGATCCCACGAAGATCGAGGCCGTTAAGAGTTGGTTACACTCAAGAACCCGTCTGAGGTCCGTTCTTTTCTCGGACTGGCAGGCTACTATTGGTGATTTATTGAAGGTTTTTCTAAGATCGCTGTGCCACTAACCTCTCTGACGCATAAGGACAAACCTTTTGTTTGGGGAACTAAACAAGAGGAGGCCTTTCAAACTCTCAAATCTATGCTTTGCAATGCTCCCGTGCTCTCACTGCCCGATGGAAACGACGATTTCATAGTCTACTGCGATGCCTCAAACCTTGGTCTTGGTTGTGTTCTCATGCAACGAGATAAGGTTATCACGTACGCTTCTCGACAACTCAAGATCCACGAGAAGAACTACACCACACACGACCTCGAGCTTGGCGCAGTTGTTGTTGCGTTAAAGATTTGGCGACACTACCTTTACGGTACCAAGTGTATGATCTTCACCGATCATAGGAGCCTATAACACATCTTTGACCAAAAGGATCTGAATATGCGTCAACGCCGGTGGGTAGAACTCCTCAACGATTACGACTGTGAGATTCGTTACCATCCAAGCAAAGTAAACGTCGTTTCCGATGCTCTCAGTCGACGAAGCTATTTGCATAGCATTCGTAATGTTCAAGCCTAGTTTAATCTTGAAACCCTGATACGTGATGCTCAGCATGCTTGTTTTACCGAACGAACTTTGAAGAAGGAAAGGATTCTAAACGATGGCGCCCAACTCGAGAATAAATCAAATGGTATCTTTCATTATCTAGACTGAATTTGGATTCCCAAGCGTACCAATTTGCGACAACTTCTGATGGACGAAGCCCACAAATCTCGGTATTCTATTCATCCCGGTTCTGACAAGATGTACCAGGACATGCGCTACAAGTACTAGTGGCCGGGCATGAAGAAGGATATCGCTATCTATGTTTCGAAGTGCCTGACTTGTTCCAAGGTCAAGGCTGAGCAACAAAGACCCTCTGGCTTACTCGTACAACCCGAGATCCCGATGTGGAAATGGGAGAGTATAACTATGGACTTTATAACGAAACTTCCGCGCACAACGTCAGGTCACGACAGCATCTGGGTTGTTGTTGACCGTTTGACCAAATCGGCACATTTCCTGCCAATACGAGAAGACTTTAAGGTAGAAAAATTAGCCCGAATCTACACCGATGAGATCATTTGTCGACACGGGATGCCTCGTGACATCATCTCTGACCGCGATGGTCGGTTTACCTCGCGTCTTTGGGAAACGTTTCAATCTGCTCTTGGTACTACGCTTAATCTAAGTACCGCTTTCCATCCCCAAACCGATGGTCAGACTGAAAGAACGACTCGCACCCTTGAAGACATGCTCCGATCGTGTGTCATAGATTTCGATGGTAATTGGGACGTGCACTTACCTTTGGTCGAATTCTCGTACAACAACAGTTATCATTCTAGCATCCAAATGGCACCATTTGAGGCATTATACGGAAGGAAATGTCGATCGCCTATTGTATGGAACGAGATCAGAGACGTGCAAATTACCGGTCCTGAGCTATTGCAAGAAATGACTGACAAAATCCTCCAAATTCGAGACAATCTATTGAAAGCTCAGAGCCAACAGAAAAGTTACGCTGATAGACGCCGCAAGCCCCTTGAATTTGACGTTGGCGATCACGTACTCCTAAAGGTTGCACCTTGGAAGGGAGTGATCAGATTCGGCAAGAAAGGAAAGCTCGTGCCTCGATATGTTGGACCCTTTAAAATTCTATAAAGGATTGGAAAAGTGGCCTACAGACTCGAACTACCAGAAGAACTTAGTAATGTCCACCCGACTTTCCACGTTTCGAACCTCAGAAAGTGCTTAGCTGACCTGGAATTTCATGTCCCTCTCGAAGATTTACAAGTGGATGAAACATTACACTTCGTGGAAAAGCCTATCGAGATCATGGGACGAGAAACCAAGGTGCTCAGACACTCACGCATTCCCATTGTGAAGATTCGCTGGGAAGGCAAACGCGGCGCCGAGTTCACCTGGGAACTAGAAAGTGACATGAAGGCGAAGTACCCGCAACTGTTTGTTACGCCTACTTCTTAAATTTCGGGATGAAATTTCCTAACGTAAGGGAGGCTGTAACAACCCGCTTTTTGGAAGTCAAAGTACAAGTCAAAGTCAAAGGAAGAAAAGACTGCTAATTGCGATCTGTCACTCCTTGCTTAACTATTGATTGTACATTAATGACTTGTAGTCGAATCTTTTATTTATTTTCTTTAGTTATATTATGTGGAGTATTTATTAATAATCGAGGTTTAATCGCATGTTTAATCATTAATCGACTTATCGCTAATCGCACCGCTATCGCATTCGTAACTCGAATTATGTGTTTTGGATATTGCTTTACGTGTGTGTGCTATTATGTGTTACTTGTGCATGATATACTTATGTTGAGGTGTTTAATCGCAATCGAAATTCTATCGCATCGCAATCTAATCGCAAACGCTAAACGCAAGTTAATTATAGTGATTATATGTTAGATATAGTAGTTAGGTTATTTGTGTGACTAATGGGTAATAATATCGCATCGCTCACTCGAATCACATTGCAACGCTCAACACGCGAATCGAAACGAAAAAACTCAACGTGCCGGACACCTGGATCGAATGGCCAACCGATTGGATTGCCATCCGATCGAACCGCCATCCGATCGGTGGCCAATCCGACACCTATGCACTTTCCTCTTTTGGAAACCCTATAAATACCCTCCTGTCACATCATTTGTGATGTGACAGCCCTCTCACTCGACCAGCTCGTTCCAAGCCTTCTTTCTCTCGATTCCTCGCGGTTCTTGTAAGTTTTCAACTCAAATCTCGTACTTCTATGATCTACACGCACTTCTTCATCATTTTCACCTTTGAATCTCAACTTTTAACCATGAAATCAACGGATTTGAGGTGTTGTATGATGACGTCATCATGGAGTTCTTATGAACTTCAAGATTTGGCTTCATTCCACCAAGAACAACTTAGATCTGAAAGATTTCCACATGAATAAACAATGATTTTGCATAGATCTAAACATTTTCAAAGTGGAAAGGATTGAAAGATGGTTTTCCAACCTTCTTTCAACTCTTTTACACTCAATGCACTCGAAACCGGTAGAACCGGAGCTCATTCTGATCTTCTACTCTTTCTTAGTGATGAGTTGGTTCAAGATCTGGTTACTATGAAGAAGACAACCGATTTCGGGTTAAACAAGAACAACCGTCACGAACCAGTAAACTGATCGGATTTGGGTGATTCCTGTTCGATCAGACGACTTGGGACTTGACGAGGTTCTGTTGTTTAGAACGTTGTCAAACCCGTCTCGAATAAACCGCAAACTTTCAAAATAAACAAGTTCAAAACGATCAGAAGCGTTGGGACGGATTGTCGTCCGATCGGATTGCACTTGAGCTTTCAACACTTAAACAATTTTCAATATGTTCAAGGCATAAGTTAGTTCCAATGGATTGCCATCCGATCGGATTGCTATCCGATGGAGTGACCATCCTGCTGTGAACTTGTTCTCACTAGGTGACCTGCCAATCGGATCGCTATCCGATCGAACGACTGTTCGATCGATCGACCTGAAGGGTAGAGATACTTCTCTATTTTCAAAATGCTACAACGAAAACTTCAAAGCCATCATACACAAACACATCTTTACCAAACGAATGTCAATCCGACCGAATGGTCATCCGATCAGATGACCATCCGACGGATTGACATCCGATCGAGTGACCATCCGATCGGATTGCTATCCGATCGGATTACCATTCGACACTTGGTTACTTTTCACCATTTTACGCACCGCTCTTCGCTTATGCTATCGTTAACTTTTCAGGCTAATCATTCTAGCGCTCCATTCAATCCATTACTTCCATCGTTGTGAGTATACTCGATCCCTTTTTGCTTTATGCACTTTTGGGTGTTACATACGTTACTTATTCTAAATCACATCGAACACACAACGCAAACACTATTTATACGCTGACCGTTATTGCATGTTACTTGTTACTCGATGAATGCTTGTATGTTATGTTAACACAGTGATTGTTGCCTGACGCCTTAGCAACGATAGTACTATTTGTTTGGACTCAGCACCTGTCGTGGATAGGGGTTGTTAAGGTTACCTCTCACATGTCACAGTGGTGATATGTGTTGCGCATTCTACAACTCGCAGTCTAGTCTGTGCATATTTCATTTTCGATAACCTACTAGCTTCGCACTATACATGCTACATGCTGGTTATGCATAAACGATTTCGAACTCTACTATTACTATTAAACTTGTATGCCCACATTTACACTATGTGTATTGACCTCTATTTTAACGTATGTGACAGGTGCTTAGGATGCTGTGCTTTTCTTGCTATTTGATGGAACCGAGTAGGAGACTCTAGAAACAAAGACAAATTATTTAATTAAATCTGAGTTGTCGGAACATGTTTTGTTTTGAGGATATCTATGTCTGTAATAATTTGATTGCTTGGTAGGTTATCGTATGGGACATAATATTAACTATCTGGTAATCTAGTTGTTATGGAATTTCTCCGGACAATTTGTTTCGCTCAGTGCCATGCCCCGATGTTTCCGTCATCGGTTGGGGTGTGACAACTCAATCACTGTTAAATGTAATTTAAAATAATTGAGGTTTTGTAAAAACAGTTTGCAAAAAGGGGAATAACTCACATTGCTATTTTAGATAATTCCTGGTGACTTCCTGGTTATAATCTATTTGAAATAAACAATGCACACGCGTTAGTATAATAACCCAATTTACATTAGCTATACCCTCCCCCCGAGACAGAACTCCAACGACTGAGTCAGGCAGAGCCTTGACATGCGTTACGGAACTCTAGATCAATCGGGCAGAGTAACTAATACGTAACCGGGGGTTATATGTTGAGAGAGAGAAAAGAAATCTGAACAATCGAAACTGAGGCCAGAGGCCTCCTTATATAGGCTGGTTGACGGGCGGCTCGCGGCCCGCGATTGCCCCTTCTATCTCTCTCTCGACCCGCGAGAGCTTATAGGGTAGGCCCTAGCTTTGCTGATTCGACGACTAGTCTCGACACGCATCACGACACGTGGCATCACAGGGTTTCGCCTGGTGTCCAGCTGTCGCAGCCCGTGACAGCCTTAGCCCGGCTGGGTCGCGCCCCGCAAGAGCCCCAAAATCTTGTTTTATTTGATTTTTATTAATATAAAGGTATTTCGGGCCCGGTTTTCGTATACGGGGTGTATTTTAGGACGTATACAACATGTTTAAGGGTCCAGGGAGAGTTGTTATATCTAATTTAGTGAGAATGTCTTACTTCTATAACTATTAGAAGTGGGAGTTGATGGACAAAATGATAGGATTTTATTAGACAAATATCAGCTGATTTCACTTTTGGACCAAAAAGGCAATAAAAGTGAAACCACAGGGACCCAGATTCAAAAGGTTTGAGTTTTGTACTAAAGTGGCAAAAGTGACCAAACCTCAGGGACCAAAATGGCAGTTTACTCTTTTTTTTAATTATTAAAAGAGTTAATTGCCAAAATCGTCCCTGAGCTTTGTGCATGTTTGCCATTTTCGTCCAAAATGACTTTTTGTACCAAATAGCCCCCCACGTTTGTAACTTATTGCCATTTTCATCCAAATGCCTAACTGGGTTAGAAACAACCATTTGATGAGGGTTTTTTTTTGAAATTTCACAAGTACAGGGCCTGAAATGTAATTTCTTTTTAAACCTAAAACCATCACCCCTGCTTTCTCTCTCTACAACCTTCAAAACAGACCATCAACTACCACTCACATCGTTACTCACCTCCACCGTGTAATGCTCATTGTTTTGTGTATTTTTTCTTGTGATTTGTTGTTTGGAGGGCTTTTGGTACCACTCACACCGTTGCTTGTTTTATCAAACTTGTAGGATACCCTCTCGCGATAGGGTGATGGTTTTAGGTTTAAAAAGAAATAACATTTCAGGCCCTCTACTTGTGAAATTTCAAAAAAAAAAAAAAAAAAAACCCTCATCAAACGGTTGTTTCTAACCTAGTTAGGCATTTGGATGAAAATGGCAAAAAGTTACAAACGTAAGGGGCTATTTTGTAGAAAAAAGTCATTTTGAATGAAAATAGCAAACATACTCAAACATCAGGGACGATTTTAGCAATTAACTCTCATTAAAATGATTATGAAAAAAAATATCGCTCCATTCTCAAATACTGAAAATAAATGGCAAAATTTGGGGGATTGTTTTTTTAATCATAAAATTTATTTACTTAAGCTTCTTCTTCAACCTACTTACACAATGAAAGAACACCATGGCTAAACTATAAGTTATTCTCTTCCTTTTTGTTTCATATATTTTTTTACTTCATATTAATTTCCCACCTTATTCATCCTAAGTTACATTTTACAAAATTGAAATAACTCGCCGTTGTCAAGCCAGTGCCACCGTCAACCAAGGCCGGCCAACCCGTGCCGTCAGTCGATGCCCAAATTTTTAAAGGGCCCGAAAGGTTTTTTTGAGCTTATATATATAGGGACCGCTAAAATGAAAACCACCTCCAGTTGTAAGAACCGAGAGAACCACTTTCTAGCCACTAGATCAACAAGATGGATGGATGAGATTAAAAGTAACTAAAATTAATATTAAATAAATTTTGTCTTATTATGTCTTTAATATTTTAATTCAAAAGGGTAGTTAAGTAAAATTACTCTTTTTTGTCTTTATTAATTTTTTGTATTATTATATTAGTTTTTATTTTTTAAACAGAATTTTTTTATTAAAAGCATTTTTAAATTCATATTTTTTTACCAAAACAATTTTTTTGAGCGCCGGTTTTTGTACGCCGTTTTTACGCCCGGATTTTTCACGCATCGTTTTTTAATGCGTCGTTTTTGCAAGCCGTTTTTTACGCTCGGCTCTTTCAAGCGTGGTTTTTTAACGCGCCATTTTTTACGTCCCGTTTTAACACGCCGTTTTTTACGTCTCGTATTTTTCGCGGCGTTTTTATGCCCCGTATTCACGCCCCTTGTTTAGGCGCCGTTTTATCTCACGGTTTTTTTACGTTTTACAATTTACGTGGAAAAAGTTTACGGTTTACGTTAAAAAGTTTTTACATAAAAGTTTACGGTTTACGTTAAAAAGTTTACGTTTTATGTTTTACGTTAAAAAGTTTACGTTTTACGTGAAAAAGTTTACGTTTTAAGTTAAAAAGTTTACATTTTACGTTTTACGTTAAAAAGTTTACGTTTTATGTGAAAAAGTTTACGTTTTACGTGAAAACGTTTACGTTTTACGTTAAACTTTTTACATTTTACGTTAAAAAGTTT